>JACXSJ010002046.1:0-58803 GCA_014851325.1 Pentalonia nigronervosa | reverse complement strand
ATAAAATTAATTTCATATACATATTTAGCAAATTACTAATTCTATATAATATTTTGTATTTTTATTTGCATAATATAGCATTAAGTACATCAATAAATTTATAAGTGCACTTTTGATAGATATTATTTAGCTACATATTTTTTGAATTAGTGGATTACATATTCTAAAATAATTGTATTTACCTATATTAGGATTACCTTTACATTTATACATTTTGAGTTATTGATTTATATGCACACTCACTGAATATTATAAAAATTAAATAAACCGTGATGTATAGACTATAGTTTAACTGACAGTAGTTATGTAAAAAAAATTAAAAGTACACTCGTTAAACGTTATGAAAAAACTTATAATGAAAAGAACTGATAGGTGTAGACATAAGTCATAAGTAACTATAAATAGGTAAATAAATTTAATAATTACAATAAATGTAAAAAAACCATTAAAACTTCTTATTATTTAGTCGAAGCGTCTCATCGATGATATCCACGCGGACGTTCCACAAGTGGTTCGGTGATTTTTATATGCATTTAAAGTTAAGCACTGTTTGTCTTCGTGTAGTAACCGAGAAAATACGAAAATAATATACTTTTAATATATATATATATACACACTTTATGAACTTCACGAACTATTCTTTTTAATTAGACACCCAATAATTTATTTTATTTTTTTAAAACAATCTATTTTGACGTTTAAACAACGATGAAAAAATTAAAAAATTTCCAAAAAAAGATTTCTTATATAAAGTAGAATTATATATTTTTTTTTATAATTGTGTGTAAATTAACTAAGTACTAAGAAATCAAATTTTAAACTTTTGTCCACATCATAAATAGCTACACAATATACAGTAAAACGAGTACAATTTATTGAGTAATAATCGTTTAAACATACATATTTTATTACGTATTAAAGGTCAAAATATATATTCTATATGAGTGTTATCACACTTTACGTACGTTGCTGATAAAAATACAATTTTATGTGCTTTTATTCTCGACTCATAAAAACCAACCACAACGTTCAATACAATTTGATTACAAATTTTGAAATTCACATTATAAAATTAGTAGCAGCTAGGTAGATACATAATAATATAATTAACAAATATAAATATTATTACAATTAATTATTGCTCGATTTTCTCACTGTTCATCTCAATGTTGTACGCTATACAACTATAATAATAAATTATGATCTTTAATACAAATTATAATCAATTATTCAAATATATTAACTTTTGCACAGTCACAATTAAATGACAATTTGGACTATAAGTAGTTAAGAGAATGAAGTTTCGTGTCGAAGGTCAATAAAACAGAAGATTAAGATATATAAATATATATATATACATAATTCCATGTGGACTTTTTTTTTGCAATGTTGCAATTACATTTGTTTGCTGTCATTATTATGAAATATAATTTATAATATGTATAAATATATTGTATTATAATTTAAAAGTAAAAAGTATTAAAATCCATGAGAACCAAAGTGTCCAGTATGTTTATGATGCATAAAATTAAAATAATAATTTTAAAATAGATAAATATTTAAGTTATTCACTATAAAATTGAGGCATATATTATTTTTTAGATTTTTTTATTTTTCAACTATTAATTGTTATGAAATAATAGTACGTTGTTAAAATATAATTTAAACACATTTTTTTTTTTGTAATTAAATGGAATATCGAATATAAAATTAAATTAATGAACTTTTTACAGTTGACGATGCTGTTAACAAATCAAATTAAAACTTATACAATTTTTTAAGACAAAATCTGTTATAATTTCAAAATACATCTCTTATCATAAGAAAATAAATCATAAGCTCAAGTCAACATATCAAATACGATAAGTCCAACATTGTGAAAGGTGTAAAATAAAATCACGTTTTTCCAAAAGTGTTGTTTTCAAAACAGCAGTGTAGTCTATTCCACAAAACGATATGTACCTATGTTACAATAATATAATTAATTAATAAGTTTTATTTATACATATTTTTTTATATGGCAGTGTTGCATTTAAAACCATGTGGAATCGTGTAAATAAAAATTATACTTGCAGAGTCGTGTACCTATGTATATAAACTATTAGGTAATATAATCTAATTTGGTATCTACATATTTCCGCAAATTTTTGAAGTCGTGTTGCAGCCAGTAATTTTATATCGCCTTCTGTATCAAACATATAAGCAAGTCTCGACGAAGTTATAAATTTTAGCCACGAAAAAACTTTTCCAGTCTATTCAATGGTTCAACACATATTAAAAAATACCGATTTTGACCGTAGTCATTTTTTAAGTTTTTATTTCTTTCTAAAGCGTGGAAAACCAATATTTTATTTATTTTTTTGTATGCCAATATTAAATTGATTAAAATAAAAGTTGTGTATCGTGTAAATAATAAATAACAGCGAGGTGGGCTATAGAGATATGTGGATTAAAATAAACGTGATATTAGAAAAATGCATTATTTTTCTTTAAAGTCACTCGGTTGGATTAAAACCACCGTCATTGCGTGTTTCATAATATTTGATTTGAATTCATATTCAATCCCAAGTCTCAACACTTAAAATATTATATTATACATATACCTATATACGTATCATTTATGCTTAACGGCATATTATTTATAGTAATTATGTGGTATAACTCAACAGACTTGGACACATGAAATTATTCATTTGTTATCAGCTACATTGAAAACCGCAAAATCGATCATTTTGAATCCGGTTTTAGATTTATTCGATTTATACTTGCAGGTGTATAATGTACATATATATATATATATAAACACAAGTGTTATGTTGATTGTAGACACATATAATTCGCAAAATACCAAATCTTGTTCTTTTAGTCTTTTTTCCCATACCCATATAATAGGATTTCCAAAAATCCCAATATACGGTACAAATTTAAAATTCCTAAATGTATTTGGTCAAAATATAATTCTCTATAAAAAAAATAATAGGTATGTGACTACGCATGTTTTAATACTTTACCGAGAAAAATAATATATAATTTAATAATATAGATAGGTAATAGGTGTATGATATGTATATATATATATATATATATATTATATATAGGTAGATGTGTATGCAATTTACACACAAATATCTTATGTATAGAATACCCGTTCGAATCTCATTTCTCATACCAAACTATGTTTCTGTACCTGCGCATACCGGTAATTTTTATACGTAAATTGTAATTAAATTTAATGCTTACGCCTGATTTTTAAGAAATTCATAAACTATAGATATATTATAGATGCATATAGGACCTATGTTTATATAAAATTATGTTAAAACAGTTTTATTTGAGACTATAAGCCACTATCATAACATAAAATAACTATTCAATTTTTTTTTTTACCTCCACGCCACTCAATGTGCTTACAAAAGTAAAATAACCCAGAAAAGATCTCATAAAGCATTATTGAACGTATTATATGCCAATATCGTGTTTAACAAGTTTTAGTACTTTTTTCGCGCAAAATATTATGTCTGTCGTTAATTTTATTTTTAGCGTCCAAACAATGATTTCACAGAATCAAATAATAATTATTGTGTGAAAAATTGACCTATATATTATTTGAACGTTACAAATTGTAATCGTGCGCTCTGGGATAAAACGGTCGGTGGGTCTCGGCTTCGTCCGCGGACTTTCCGCCGTACCGGTCGGCCGGTGGCTGTTCGCCGGGCAACGGGTCGCGGAACGAGCCGGGCGGCCGGTAACTGACGGTGTACACGGTGCGGCCGTTGACGGGCTCCTCCGACCGGCAGTACGCGACCAGCGACTGTGGCCGGTACAACGTCAGCGGGCCCCACCGCTGGTAACTCGAACTGGTCTCCGTTTCTTTGGCCATCAGCGCATTCGGGCCCTGCGACCAAGAGGCGGTGCACGGCCGCGCCAGTGGCCGCCGTCCGCACGTCCACGCGGTCCCGAACGCGTCCGACATGGTGGTCTTGCTCGTCATGGCGCACGCGCCGCTTCCGCAGTAGCTTCCTATGGTCTCCGCAGGCCCGGTGGCCCGTTGCCTTTCGGCCTCCGGCAGGCACTTGGTCACGAAGTCGTGTCGCTGCGACGTGACGTTCTGCATGCGTTCCTGCGTGCCGCCCACCAGCTCGTGATCGCACTGCACCGCGGGCAGCGTCCGGTCCGCGTCCGGCCACTCGCGAAAACTGGCCTGGTGCACGGTCGTCGGGTCGAACTTATCGCCGCAACCGTCCCGCCTGGGCCACGGGCTCTCCGTCGGCGGCGCCGTGGGCCTGCAGTCCCTGAGCTGCAGTCCGGGCTGCTTGTACGACAGCCTGCATCTCGGTGATTTACGCATAGAGTTAGTCGTATATTATATTATATTATTTTTCAAACGCGAGAAACGCGCCAGGTTAGAACGAGGCGGGACATTGTAATACTGCCAGACACACTACGCACACTTATATTATACAGACTTATATAGTTTTGTTTCGACTGCGCGTGCAGTTGATCACTTTTGGGAAATAATAAATTCTAAATCCCTTTAAATGATTAAAACAGTAAATTCTCCTAAAATGGTTTGACATATTTTGAAAATACTATTTATACGTTTATTTAAAACAATAACATTTGTCTACTTAAAAATTAAGTCTTTAAGTCTTTGTCTGATCAAAGAAAAAAAAAAAATGAAGTGACGTCTGATACAAACTTTTCCGAGTACGTAGACAAGCATATCGCTGTCGCGCCGCCGTACAATCTAACCAACACCGTCACTACCGGCGAAGAAGCTCTCTAGGCCGAGATGATAACCGCTGCCAACTCGCGTATTAATTATATTGTACCATCACTCACTTGTTCTCCCGTACCCCGCTTAGACGATCACTAAGTACGACTGGTCCCGTTTTGTTTTTATTCCTCATAAATTCCGCCCTGTCTATGACCACGGAGTAGCGCAATCATAAATTGCGATCACGGCGGTCTCCGTTGAGGGGACGAAATAGGAGTGGTGACGTGGTAACACAGTGTACGCAAACATATCCGGCCGGTATGTACTTATATACATTATACATATTGTATATATATATATATATATTAAATATTTTCATAATTATGTAATGTGTACCCTCGGCAACTACGAGCATCGGGGCCCCCTCGCGAGGTGTTGTATTACTATGATCATATTATCCACGCTCGGCTTTCTCGGCACCAATTTAATAAAAATATAAATATTAGCATCCGACTAATTTAATGATTTGTTTATTTATTCTTTTTTTCTTTCCCTTTAATAAATCCATATTTAAATTATATCTAATAAACTAAATCCACGATGTTTCGGCTCGATAAAGTCTCGGTTCGTGGTGGGCGACCCGTCGAAAACTGACCGGTCGACAATTTGGAGTTATATATTTTTGTATAGCGTCTCAACGATTTTTCACTTTTCCCTTTTTTTTAACATTGGAATTTCATTAGGGAATCCTGCAGATCTAAAATCCACGCCACTGATAGTCGTATAGCTTGTGAATAATTTCTACACTTTATGGCAGATTTTGTTTTGTTAAATGTTTGAAATTAAATTAAATTATTGAATTATTCATTATATATATTATTAAATGTAATATTTTATACATATAAAAATGAATAAGAGGAAATGTGCTACATAAAATTCGCTTTGAATTTTACTGATAACAAAATACCTCTAATTCATTGATAATGTTTATTGGATCATACCCGTATGTTGATCTACCCCATCCATCTACGACCATACCGGGACACATTTGTGCATTGAGAGGCTTGTAAATTTGCCGTCTCTTCGGCTGCTGGTAAATTTGCATGTTTATGTTACCTTGTGCTACGATGGTTTCAATTATAATGTGAACAAGAGTCTTTAAACTCGATAAAATAATATATTTGTGTATCCTCGAGCGATAATGATTTAAACTAAAATACAAACAAGAATCTTTAAAACAAATAAATTAATATAAACTGTTGCGATATTATATTTACTTCGGTCGACTATGGCAACGATGCGACCGGACATCGCATGTATTTCCTTATCAAAATAATGTTATACGTACTTGTACACAATTATATAATTTTTTGTATACATAAATGATTATACGTTTGTTAGTATTCGCTAATATCCGGAACCACTTATCTTGCAATCGGCACCATATTTCCCACACACATTCCTTGTGAATCGAAGAAGTCCTTTTAGGTATAACTTAGTTTTCAACCTGTATAGGCTGCTATGGGGTGGCTATTTCGTTTTGGATCACAAAAATCAAATAGTCTTTTGTTTATATATTATATTATTAGTATTGTTACCATTAGTTACAGAAGTAAAAAAAGACTTTTCTATATATTTAAAAGTGAATGTACGTTTGTAGTTAATTATGTACACAAAAATATTCTACCGATTTTGACGAAAATTTCAGAGATCCTTTTTAAAGATATCAGAAAAGTTTAAAGAACGGATCAAACCATACGTTTAAAAATATACCAATCGCTAAATTCAATCTGCGGCAGGCGGTTGCCCATTTCAGTTGAATTATTTCACAAAGCAAGGTAAACCACGACACCGATTTACCTGTGAACTGTAACACAACATTACCTTACCAAATACTAAATAGTGTCTTATTTTTATATTTGTTTATTTTTTCCCGGGTCAAGTCAGATCACACCACTTATACAGCTATTTTAGTTAGTTTATTTTGTCAACGAATATTATTGTATTAATTAAAGATTTTAGTTGTTAGAAACTAAAACTAAACTGATTAATTTAAATCATCCGCATAAAGTTCATATTGCTAATTCAATATATTAATTTATTAATTTATTATTACTATGTATAGAGTATATACCTATGCACTATATTCGCTATAGCTCTAAAAAAATTGGTTATAAAAGCTATAATATGCACTAAAAGTTATATAAAATGCAAACAAAAATAATCTTTTATTATTTTATTAAGTATGAAAAATTATCATTATTGAGTAATAATATGTTTTCAAAATAAAATTATCTATTTATTTTATCATTATCTAAATTATATTGGAATACCTACCTAGAAACTATAAAAGTAAAATTTGAATTACCGAGTTGAAGAGGACAATATACATTTCGTTTGCGAACACAAGATAACATGTAATAATTTAAAAAAATAAGTAAAACGTTACAAAAACTCGTAACGACAAAACTCCAACGATTACAATTTAGTAAATGGACAAGGCACATACTAATAAGTACTTCTTTTTCTTCGAAATACAATATATATGAAGATATTGAAGACTGTATAAATTATTCTTGTTATTAGGTATACTTTGAATGCTATAGGTATTGAAATTACATTAGACATATAAAAAAATCAAAATAGCACTTAATCTTTGAAATATGCAAAAATATTCAACAAAAACTTTCGTATATAGCTTCGTGGTTTTCTGAAAAAAATTTATAGCGCACACAGGTATCTCTAGGACCACTCAACGAAAATATGCAAATGCTACAAGTTATGAGCCCTGCAGTTATAAGTATAGGTATTCACTTTATAATTATTGAAATCAAAAAATATAATGGTTTCCTACTTTTTAGATTTTATTAATGTATGAGATATTTATTTTGTAAATTAAAATTTTGTCACTAGATTAATCATATTCATGAAATTCTTTTCTCATACTTTTTTTTATTAGACTATATTATAGTTTTTGTTGAAATAATGTATATTTATTGACTACTATTATATATAGGAATAATTTATTGTGTTTTAATCATTTTCCTACTAACTTACAAATTAGGGTGTTAATTACTGAATGTCGACTGATTTTATTTTTAAGTATTGTATTTTAGATGACCATTACTACAATATTATAATTATTATTTTAGTGTTAAGTTCGTACGAGAACCTCTCTGATATTAAAACTAATAAATAATATAAGTGTTAAATGATACATTAAGTAGATACCTCGTATCAACATTTATTATACTCGTATATATATATACATTTCATATACTCGAATTTAAATGATAACCATCCCCGAATCTGAAATATGAATAGAGTAACTTTTATAATTACTACAGCCTATAGGCATTAAAATGCCTATACCTATATGTATTCACTTTCATTAGGTAAATTAAGCTATCTACTTGCAAGTGGTTGTATCACTTATTTTAATATTTAATGAATATTTTTTTAAATTAACTTAACTTAATTTTAAACCTATAATAATGTACATAATATTTAAAATGTCTATAAATTAAAAAAAATATATAGTTACTTAGCTTAACTAAGTTAAAAAATATTATTGAATTGTCTAACTTTACAAATAGAGACCGATACAATGCTGCATATATAGGTACATACCTACATAATTATAATATAATAGGTATTTATGTTGTATAATACACATTAGAGTGTTGATGTTCATAAAAAACAATTATCAACATTTTAATTTTTAGAAAATTACAAATTACCATCGAGATGATCAAAATTACTTTTACGTCACGCTAAATTGGATTCCAATTTACAGTTTTTCACATCAACTACTTTTACTGCAATTTCGTGAACAAAACGTTACACGCCTAAAATAAATCTAATAATTTTGAAATATAATTATATTAAAGATTATAAACTAGTATCTATTATGCAAAGAATATATAATATACGCGTTGCATGTCCAGCAATATGTAAACGTATAGTTGTAGCGAAATCAATAAAACCTTAAGCTGTCGGCGAATCAATATGTATGTTGTATATATCAGGTACCTATAATAGATAGGTTCCTGCTGTCTTATAATATATGTAAGCCCGAATTGTACAGGAATTAACTATCATAAAAAATACCTGTTGGCCGTTGTTTTAAATGGGTTCGCGGTCAAGGCCGGGTTAATGTTTTATGCCTACGCGTAATAATAATCGACAATAATATACAAACAAGTGAAAATATATTTAATTGTTTTTTGGTTCTTTGCATACATAACGCAGGTAACCGTAAATCACTTATTTTCCATCTTATTTATTATACCTACGTAGAAGTTTACAAATTACAGATGTACCGTGAAAAAAAATGAGTATATTTTATACAATTTAGATAAATTATTACAACAACGTTGAAGGTATCTTACGAAATTCGAATATAAAGTTAACTGTACAACACAGTGTATACCTATACATACATAATATACTCACGGTTGTACGTCTAATCGAAATAATTATGAAAATACAACACATCTATATAATATTATAATGGCGATGATATGTGTCTGCCTGACGTACAGCGACATTATTATATTATACCCGATGACGATTTTGTTTTATTTTAAAGATCCCCGCGCGCTTATTGTATATTTTGTATAAGCTCGTGATTTATAACTCACGAATAAAATAATTGTTGGAGTCGCAGTGTGTGCTTATATGTTATAACAAAACGTTTCATGTATATTTGGACGATATATGTTCATATAATCACCGTATAGGTTTATTGAAGTAACAGTACATTTTTTTTTATCAGAAAAATATACAATCCGCGCATAAAAAAATCGTATACAATAACTGTAACCACGCGTTGTATAAATAATAACTTATAACAAGCGACTAAACGAATAAACATTTAGCATCGAAATATATATGGTTGTTCGAGTGGCTGTCGTGTACCTTTTATAAAACGTGCGAATAGAGTTTTTATAACGGTTTATATTATAGCTGCATATAACCAGTATTTTTAATGAATTTAAATTGAAAAGCATTATTGACTTCGATTTGTCATCGGGAATCTTATGGTTATATTATTATTATATACGTAGACATATTATATTTTCAGAAAATATAGTTTCGTGCGTTATACATATAAATTTGCTACCTACTATCTAAACTCGTTTCCCGATTTGTCCGCGCATTTGAATAAACTATCTGCAGTTTATCTATATATTATATAATTAAACAATTTTTGCTGGTAATGGAATATATGGAGAGAAAATAACGTAATAAAAAAATCCTGTTGACAGTCATTTTTGGAATAATTTTTATACTAATATTTATTGCTTTATTATATAGTTCAACATTTTATAAACATTTTATTACGAAATCGGATTTTTCAACCCGACTATAATTAAAATTAATAGATTTTAAATACAATTATAAATATATTAATTTTAAGTACCTATAGTCAAGTAAGTATATAGAGGTATAATACACAAACTTACCCATAGCTCAAAAATATATTTGCGTTTAACTAACAACGATATATTGATAGATCATTTAAGTAAAGTATTTAATCATTATTAATGTTCGATTAATGAACGTTCTTTCATTTTATAATTGACTAACTACAATCTGTATTCTGTACATATTTTAACATATTATATAATTTATAGTAATTTACAAAACTTTGAAATATACGAAAATGAAATCCTGCAGGCAAGACTCCTAACTCGAAAAGGTCTTGTTAAAGTAGATCTCTGGATCTGTAGTTATGTCGCAAGCTCCTCGCGGGATTTTCCGATGGAGTTCTTGAGACGACCTAGCTGAGCTAACCCAACAGAAAGTTTAGAACTATCGTAGTAGATAATGAAGTTTGTTATAGTCTGTCGTATTAATAATATTGCGGTTTCAACAATCATATTTAGTCCGATTTCGGAATTCAGTGATACATTTGTAATGTACCAATATAGCAATTTTCGGGAATACTCAGGTTTATTGTATAAAGTTTCATTTACTTTTTAAGCTTTATTAATACATAATAAATAACAGTGTATTAGATTTCAAAATATTCTATATGCAATATTGTAATGATTAAAAGATACTTTTAAATAAATTACTAATATTTTTTATAGTTTAAATCAGTAAAACACAATGTGTATTTATTATATAGTATGTCATATTATGCAATTATAAATCTCAAACCTATTCAAATGATTTAAATATTGAATAGGTATACGCTTTATTAATTGTATACAATATTCCCGAATGTATGGTATATATAATATATGCACTTATCTTTATGGTCACGATAGAAGATGAATCTTCTCTACATCGTGTTTATGGCTTATCAGAACGGATAATAATTATTGTCAATAAACTTAGTTAGGTAACCCTAACCTGTTTCCTAAACATAAATAGATTCATCCAATAATGTTATAAATCAAAACAAGAAAACATAACTCGTTATCATAGAGCTTAGACATATTTTTAAATTTAAATATCGTGATACAGTTGAAACTGAAGTCATCGCTCCCAATCTCATAAGATATTGTATATTTAGAATAGTTGAGATTATAAATGATACCGTAAATAAACCACAAAATAGCAGTGTGACGCCTTCTTGGAGATATGTTAGTAAATCTTTCATTATTATTTTCCTCCATTGCAGTGTTTAGCGTTTGCACGCAATTGGAATAACATTTGGCCTACCAAACTCTGTGCCCGTCGGCATATTATCTTATGATTACGACATACGTATAAACGATGGAATTTTAAAAACAAAAATGCAATTATAGATACCTTAGAATACATTTAATGTATACACCTACTTAATGTTTGTTATCTATAGAACTTTTGTAATTTATTACAATAAAACCAACGATAGTAATATTTTGTGAACTTCCGACAGTCTAATTTGTGACCTAAAAACAGCTAACTCAAAATTGTTTTTGCATCCAATATGACGTGTTCCTTGTGATTAATTTTTTTTTAATTATTTATTTATCATTTATATAAATGTTTATTACTATTATTATTATCAGTAAAAAAAAAAAATGTTTAATAAATTTAAAAACGTAGCTATTGGAGTACACGATACACATATGTAATAATTTTTCATATTTAATTATTTCAATTTCAAATAAATCTTAAAAAATAATAATGTTGACTTTTCAACTCATGGGAAAAAGTCCGATGTAAATCTGCTGTATATTCAAATAGGGCTTGGCTTTTATAATTGTCTAACATAGCTTAACATAGCGATATTATCATTTTTATTCTCTCAGTAAATTTTCTTCGTTGCATGCATATTGCAATTTAGTGCATCAAAAAAAAAAACAGCTGCGTTTATAATTATATCCCATTCACCATAGTCATCATCATTTATATATTCACTATCAACCCATCTAATGATCTAAATATGAGTGCATATTATAATGTACATTGTTTATTGTCGTATATATATAATATTTACTTACTGTTATATTGCAGACGCGGTGGTGTACACAAACGACAAACCGTATAAAATTCGGCCTCAACCGAATCAAACGCGTTTTACTAGCGATTGTCTTGGCAAGTTTTGAAATATTTCATTAACGTAGGTAAACCTCATAGTTTAACGTAATAAAAAATATTTATTTAATTATTTAAACATTATCTTGTGAGTATAATATTATCTAAACCTCGGTTATACTATAAAGATTTTTTTTTTTTATCAAATCGCAATAATAAATATTATAATACATTATAAATGAACCGAAATTTGAATAATGGAGTATTTTTTATGACACGTATTTTACGCAATGTACAAAGTTTCAACGTACATATTATAATAATATATTGTATTTACGCAATCGATTCCGTTTGAAAAGTCATAATTGCAGTAAATATATAAAACGTAACGTAAAAATTGTCTCTCAGGATTATCCTATGATGGAGAGAAGTAAACGTCAATATTATAATGGTACCCGTGCGTCGGTACCTATATGGCTATATTTAGATACCGTCTAGATATTATATTATTATATATTATTATATCGACCAAACGTCCAAACTAGTTTCCGGATTTGCAGCAATGACGTAATAAATAATAAATTATTTCATAAGCCTTTGTACGGTGGAAATATAATAATAATAACAACATACGATTAATGTACGACGATGAGTAATTTTTTTTTCTTCTTTCTCTCTCTGTGGCCCCGACTCGTCCGAACTATGCGCGTGTGTATATTTTTATTGCTGCGAATGTGGTCAGCAAACGAACCGACAGAATAGTGGTATGGTGCGGGTATTATGTACACGGTGATTTATAAAAGCAAAAAAAAAAAAAATAAAACCACAGGCATATGATATAGCCTATATGTACTCGAAACGCGCGAGTCTAAAAATAACAATACCTGTGTGGCTGTGTGTAATAATAATATATTCATAAAAACGTCTGAAAACGTCTGAGAAAAATGATCAAGAAAACGTATACCTAAATATGTGTGTGTGTGTGTGTGTGTGATAAACACGTAAACCGCGGACGGGGCAAACGACTGTGCACACGTAGGCGAGTGTATTGTAGGTAATATATTATAATAATAACACGGCGACGATGACGATTTGTAGTAATACGCGTGCATATTATCCGCGTATAAGTGTATAAATTACAATAATATGTAATATACAATAGACCTACCCCGGAGAAGCGATTTAACGCGTATACTCGGTCAAAATATATATTATTTTATCATGTCTGAACCGCGGGAACCCGGAAAATACCTATCGTATGAGCGCCGCTGCATAGACAGAAATGACGACGTGCGTATTGAATATTATATAGGGTGATTTCATCACGAACCACTCGTTATTTCAAAAACTATTAAAGTTTAAGTTATTTTTTTTTACACTATTTTAAGTGATAACAATAAAAAAAATTCCAACAGTTTTTCAGTTATAAGTATTTCAAGTTACAAGCCACAAAATTCAAAATTTGATTTTTACATATCGAAATATTTTGAACAATATTGTGCTTTGATGATGAAATTAAAAATGCATGTTATCATTTTTTTTTTATTATCTATATTGTGACTTCAACGCATAGATAATACGAGAATGGATAGGTTTGGTATAGGTAAAATTAATAAAACACAACATTTTATTTTGCTTTATTAGCATTTTTTATAATTTTTGAGCTTTTTACTTTTAAGTCGGTTTTAGAGTTTTTTTTTCGTATCAATATTTTGTTTTATTTTCGTTTTTTATTGATTTAACATACTTAATATTATATTTTGTTATATCTATACATATCTAGAATATTTGATCTTGCTATTTATTTTATACTATATATACAATGGCCGCGGGGGTGGATGAAATTAATTTTATCTTGTAATGTTTAATTTATTGGTGTACGGTTAAGAAATTACATGTCGTAGATTTATAAGTTTTATTGTTAAACAGTAGATACTCGCATTGTTTTGCGTCAACCATTCCGTTGTATTTTTTTTATTTTATATAATATGCGATTTTTGTATTTATAAGAAAAATGTCGAAAGTTAAAATTGTTTATTCCGCACGGTCAGACACGGCGCGAGAATGTGAGATCTTGTGAAGGAATTTCGCTGGAATGTATTTTTACTTGCCATCGTCGTATTCAATGTGGTGCATAATTATACGCACACATACATAATAGTTTGTGCTTTTTTGACGTTTTATAGGGCTACAACATTCGAATTCTATAGTTATCGAGTTAATATCTGCAACCTACTTAATATAACAAAAACGTCAAAAACGTAAATCAAATGATACGGTATATAATTTACGACTCGTAAGCCCGTTAAACGTGCAACGAAAAACGTATAAATTATTACTTCCGCGGTGTTCTGCTCTCTTCGTTATAAATTCACGTCGCAGCGATTTATGCATCACATCAATTACATGCAGTTGACGAAGTTTAAAGATTTCCCGTGCTCCGGTGCGTATGTTGGGCGTTTGATGAGACCGTAAGCCCTTCGCGACGTCTGCATCGTCGTGTGTGTCGAGGAGCGAGTTCTCATCGTAATAATAATAATAATAATAATAATGCGTTATTTTATCCGACTCGTCGCGTATAATAGAATTCGCGTCTTAAACGTGATGTATTTAGCACACGATCGTAAACGCGATTATATATGGGTAGAACACAACAATATATTATTATTATTATTATTATCGACATCATCGTACACCTACATCGATAGGTACACACGAAAATCGACGATGTACGCGTGTTGTACACAACCTATATAGTCATATAAGTATTATTATATTACGTATGTATGAATACGCGCGTGACGTCGTTTCGGAGGGCGAAACACACTCGCGGGACGACGACTGACACGCAGATCGGGTCGTACGCGCGTATTATATTTTATATGTTATTATTGTTATTATTGGTATCGGATTTAATGACCGGCGCGCGACAGAAATATTAACGACCCCACCGCGCCGCCACGACGACGTCTTGGACGCAAATGACACTAATAACGGCGCTACGAGTTTCAGCGCAGCACCTATTAGAATTATGAGAATTTATTATTATACTTGAAATAAATAATATATTATTATTGTACTGGGCGATTCGCCGAGGACACTCCTGATTTTTCATTTAATCGTACATTTATTTGAATATTGATTTGTAAAATTTTTAAGCATATGCCTACTTTAAGACCGTGTTTTAAAATTCTTCATTTTTTTTTTTTTTTGTACTATTAAAGATTTGTAAATTGTCAAGCTGATAATAATTGTTATTCTTACCTTTTGTAAATCGAAATTGGAACGAATACTTTCTGAGTTGTTGAACTTTATGTACTAACACGGTAATAGCACATATTAAATAAAATTTATTAAATCTGTGGTAATAGGCTTAAAATATAATATGATGGTTTTAAAAATTATAGTAGGTAACTAATATTATTATTTTAACATTTTATAATTTGTTAAAAGTGTTCGAGTATGATAAGTTAATAAGTATAAGACTAAATATTACATAATACGATATATTTTATATTTTATGTATAACGATTATAAAGAACTATAATTATAGTATTATATACACTGTTATATTATGTTCGACTCTGATGGTCAGGACACTCCCTAAGTGTGTAAAAAAAATTAAAGTATTTTAAGATATTATGGCCATTAAGTAAGCTTAAAAATTCCTAAAACCGAAATATGAAGAAATAAACATTATTAAAGATTTAACTGTGCATGTTTTGTGCACCCCTCTGTATGTAAGTATGTATGTATATTATGCATGCAGATATAAAGTGTAATATACATATGTTACGCAGGTACTAAATAATATTATATAAAGCGAGTCCGTGTTTGCTTGATTTTAAGTTTTAAATAGTAAAATTATTATTAAATTAATTTAAATTAATCAAAAAAACGTTTAAAACAATTTGCATATCCAAAATCCAAATGCTCAGTCCCATAAATCTAAAATAAAAAATTAAACAGACTATAAATCGTTCGAAGTGTTGGTAAAATATTTTCATAGGACATAATACCTAAGACATTATACTTGTAATATACAGACACAAATTCGACTACGACTCGATAATATAATATTATAAGTGCCACATATTATTTTAACCTGCAGACTCTATGACTGGAAAGTTGATGCTCTAAAAAACTATGAAAATGTCCTATAAACACGCACTTATATAATGCACCAAACAAACTGTATTTATTATAACTACGACATAAATATTATAGAAGGTACCTATATAATACCTTAAAAATGTTAAATGTATTGTTCATTGAAATATATTGTTTTAATTATTTGTTTGTTAATTTTATGATTTATTGATTTGAGGATGCTGAATTTGGTTAAGTTGTATTCAGTAATAACCTAACCTAAACTATGTTATTAGTTTTTATGGAATTTCAAATGAAAGACTAATTATAATTCTTCGCGTTGCAGAATATGTATGCCTATATAAAATCCCGTAAGAATCTTGAAATATATATATTTTTAATTTAAATGTACGTATAAAATGCATTAAAAATCATAAAAATGGTAAAATATCCGTAAAACCCAAAAATCTAAAAAAAAAAATATAGAATAAAATTCAGGAAATATTATAATGGTACATTCGCGCAGAGAAGAAATTAATTAAATTCGTACCAAAATGATCATCATGTTATACGTGGCTACTGTGAGATAAATAAAAATCAAATTAAATCGAAGTTCCACCATAATAGCTAATTATACCTATAACACAATAATATGTTTCATAATAAAATTTTATTTATATATATATATATAATGAGTGTTACTCTGTTTGTTTTTCTATAGACTCAAAATTTGTCACTGTTTTTAATTAAAATTAAGATTCCCTGAGACTAGAGGGTGTTTATATAGCTTATTTATTCAACATATAAGTTGCACACGTAAAATTTAATTTTGGCTTACGAAAATCGAATATTTTTTGTTTATTTAAACTATTATTACTGGTTACAGATTATATATATATTATAATATTAATAGAAATATAGCAAGTAAGACTTTAAAAAAAAACATATTTTAAATTCAAATAGATAGGCACTTATGTATATATATATATATATGAACACAATAATTACTTTTATGATTTGCAAATTTGCAATCATGATTTGCTTTCTTAATTTTGGACATACTTTTGAGCGCATAAAGACGAATACTAATCTAAACGTGGAATTTGATTTACGTCTTCTTTTAAACATAGTTGAATCGAGTCTGTCTCCAATTATTTATGTGTTAGCATCAAAAATATGTTCAGAATCAAAAAGTTGAAAATACAAAATTAATCATCTTGACTGTGATTGTATTTTATATTTCAGCTGCAGATGCAAAAATGAAAACAATATAAAGATAAATTAATTTTAACCCGGGCAAAGTCGGGTAATATATAGCTAGTATTATAAATTTTAATATATTATCATGGCGTTTAATATTATTGTAAATACTATACGGGCGTTAACACGATTACGTATTTTTTTACTCTTTCTATTTGATAAAACAACACATTGAGCACAGCAAATATTTTATATTCTTATATGATTTTAAAGAAATTCACAATATAATTTTCCTATAATGTCTGTGTAGCGATTTACTTACATTACTTACTAATACAATATATATATATCATATATATAGGCATATTTCATACCTTTAATAAAGGCGTATTTATATATTAAATTATAATAATTTAAGCCAACTATATAAAAAAATTTTGTACGCAATCGTGGTGCGTTTTTTGTGGGTAAAAAGTGCACAGCCATATTGCACCGAATAATATTGCAGTCGCGGCGACGGTCACGGGAAAAGGTTCATATCGGAACATCCGATCTCCACGTCGTTTTTTTGTAGGTAATACAGGTAAACCTCTACCTGTGCGACGTATATTTCAAATACGCTCTAAAATGCCGCCGCCCCAGTCGGCGCCGTCACGTAATTAGTACGCGCGCGGAGACGGCGGCGGGAGAGACGGTGCCAAACGTCGCGCGGCCGACAAGGTTTAGGTCACGGCCCGCGCGCAGGAGGGGCGGATGGATTGGCCGCCGCCGCCGCCGCCGCCGCCGAGCGATATAAATACAAAACGCATCCACGACCGTGACACTGGACCACGTCGAATCGAATCGGTCGGTGTACACTGTATACATCACATCATACACTCACACACACACAAACAAACAAGTCGTCCGGACCGCAAAACGTTTCGCCAAACACGCGACGTGCACCAGACGAACGGACAGACGGACGGCAGCTCGTCCCCTAAACGCACACACTTGCGCCGCTCAGTAACCTAACCCGTACCTCGGCCGCGACGAAATGATTGCCGGCCACCGACTGTGCCTGTTGACGCTCGTCGTCCTGCTGGCGGCCACGCACACCCTGCAGGCCGCCTCACCGAAGCCCGACAGGGGACTGGTCCGATTCACCGACAATCAGCACATCCCGGTCCGACCGAAAGTCGTCGCCGCCCCGGCCAAACCGAAGTCCTCGTCGCCGACCAAATCGAAAAAGCCGGCGGTACCCGCACAGGCGGACGCCAAGAAAAAGACGCCCGTCAAGCCTTCCACCGCCGCCGCAGCCGTCAAGAGTGAGTATACAGTAAAATATATGTATTATTCAAAATTAGAAATTAAATAACTGATGAAAATTTTGTATGACAGTTCCTGGGTGTTAAGTCCAAGCGAGTATTTTTTTTTTTTTTGTATTTGTGTTTTTTTTTCCGTCATAGGTATTATAAATTGTTATTAATAAAATCGTTTTGCCGACCAGAAAAATCAGAATATCCTGAGATGCACTTAACGCAGGGACTACGTTTTAAAAATTTCCTGACCGCAATTCACGTTGTATCTAACTGTGCCATATTTCGGGAAACGCGATTTACCGACTATACTTATTGATACGAATCTATTGACCATTGCGATATTATGCGGTCAAAAACGGATTTTTCTCCCGTTCGAAACATTCGTTTCCGATTAGCTGCAGGGACAAACCGATATAAACTCTTCAAGACTTATACTAATCAAGTGTCTATAATTTTATACAATCTGAATTGAACAATAAATGTAGTATTTGAATCTGACCTTAGATTTTCTGTATAATATTATTAAGCACTATATTATTATACTACATTAAATGTAGTATAATATTATTTAGAAAATAGACGTTTAAGATTAACTCCCAAACAAATATAAATATTATAAACTCGCTATTAAAAAAAAAAAACAATTATTTTTTGATAAAAACATTTGTTTACATTTATCCAGTTATTAAATGATACAATAAATTGTAACAAGTACTGAAAAGTAACTATAACCGACTTATAAAACTAATAAAAATTATACAATATTTTTATAATCCAATTACACCAATATAATGGCAATACCTACAAATAATTGTTATTTTGAACATTTGTGTATACAATATATTATAATAATAGAATGATACGTAATTTATCATCTATCTTAGAAACATAAAATACATAAGTTTAATATTAAGAAAATTAATGTTAAAAAAGGTTGTGAAGTGGGTACCGCTTTGCGGTACATTAGGTGATGAATGGGTCATTTTTATAAATGTGTTAAATTTGTATACGAAAAACGATTCTGAGCGAAGACGGTCTGTCAGCCTACATAACTAAGAGTATTTTAAGATATTATTGCCATTAAAATAATTTATTTTAATATTAATAATACAGTAAGTTGAACTAATTTTTACAGAAAATATTGCATTTGACAATTAAAATATAACCCATAAAAAATATTTTTAAATTATGACGAAATAAATAATATCGTTATTCATCGTTTAAATATTTAATTTCGTCTAAATTTGAACTTAAAATGTCTATAATTTTTTTTTTTTTTAATATATTTTTTTGATTTTTTGGTTACATTATAAACTACTTATGAAAAAACTTGTTTTAAATTTTCAATCCTTAGTTATAAAAATGAAACATTTTATAAATATTTAACTACAAAACAATTTGCAAATGTTCAATGATGAATTTCAGTCAAAATTTAAAGTTTAAATACTTATAAAAAAAAAATTGTGCCTATGTATTTTTATTATTTTTAATCTGCTCTTTGAATAACTTATGAAGAATATTGTATTAAATTTTCAAGAAATTTTACCAAACGAAATTTTTTTTATCGATATTTAAAGAAAAAAATTTGAAAAAAACTAAAAATTTTTTAGGCCTACAATTAGCTCAAAAATTGTCAAGATATTTTAAAATTTTTTTGGTGTATAGAAAATGATAATCTATATATTTGGTGAAATTTTCAAATGTCTACAGATATTCCTTTTTGAATTACATCAAAATAAGAAAATCGTTCCCGGAGAAAACGGGTGAACATTCCAACGTGTAATTTCAAATGCTCATAAAAATATAGTCTGACTTTCCAATAAACTTTTTAATTTTTAGAAAACTTATAGAAATTGTTGTGTTAAATTTTTAAATCTTAGATTTAAATAGAAAAATTTTTATGAATTTCTTAATTAAAAAAAAACTGTATATTTTCGTGATTTTTACGTATTTTGTCGAAATTTTAACTTTAGACGCTTATAAAAAACTATCGGAGGCTTACGCTCAACTTTTTTTTCTTTAATGTTCGCTCACAACAAGTTATGAAAAACCTTGAATTAAATTTTCAAGTTTTTTGACGGATTGAAAACATTTTTATTGATAATAATAAAAAAAAGTAAAAAAACCCGAAAATTGATTATGATTAATAATAGCTCAAAAAAAGTCAAAATATATTGAAAATTTTATTGTGTATCGAAATTGCTTATATAAATATTCTGTGAAAATTTCATATATCTACTGTGATTACTTTTGATGTTATACCAAAAATTAAAATCGATTTTGTCAAAAATTGGCTTCGTTTAAAATTTCCAGTTTTTTCTTTAACTCTTTTGTTGTTTTTCCCAACGCATTTAAAAACTATGGTAAATTTTTTACTTTTAACCCTAAGTACCAACTAAATTCATTTTCCTACCGGAAAAGATACTGATGAAGAAAATCGGAGCACTTTTACTTCCCTTAAACGTGATTACAGGCACAAAAAAAGTGAAAAACACACATTATTGTAAAATTAATACATTCTTTGCTTCGCTCACCATCTAAATTTTTTTTTATATTTCAATGAATTCTCATTTAAAGGCTTAATTATATATAAACGAAATCTATTGATCATCAATACTGATTCTATCACTTAATTTTTGATTTATTTATACCTACAGAAGTATATTCATAAAGTTTATGACTTAAATGAGATCTTTCAATTGGTTTTACAATAATAAGCTTTGATTGAATTATTTTTTATGTACTCATTTTTCGACAGAAATAGTGCTTTAAAAAAATGTTGAGTATGTTTATCTATTAATTGGAAATAAAGTCCACTTAAAGTACTATTTACATCACCTAAAATTGTCTTCAAGCATAAAGCAGTAGGTACTATACAATAGTAATTTATAGATATTTTAGTGGTTTTCTGAAGTTTAAGGAAAAACTGCATATAATGCAAGAACTGTTAAACATATGAGTTTTACTTCGTTTCTTCGTTCAAATTAGTTTTTAAAATATAATGATTCATTTCACTATTTTGATGAATTTTAAGTACATAATAGAAATATAACATTTCACATCTCCATGTAGTCTTTAATAATAGAGTTACTTGTATTAATTTGGGTAAAATAATTGACAAAACCAACGTTTTTGTACAACAGCAAATGGTAACTACCTAATCGTAAATTGTTGATTTAAAAATTACATATTGTATGAAAAATATTGACAATTATGATAATATGATATTATGTATGTTGCCGTTCCGCTTAATCGAAAAATGTTGTTAGTAGTATCGTATGCAGTTATAATACATTGCTGCATTAATTAACACATAGGTACGAAATTATATTTTAAAAAATAGGATTTTAAATTTACATATCAACTTCCTTTTACAACAACATTTTTATCGATCTGTAAACGCTTGTTATTAAATAAAATTTCGTAAATAAAATATAATAACTATGCGATAATATTATAAAAAACTACGAAATTGTTGTTAAGCTTTTCATCAGTTTTATCGCTCGATTTTAGCACCAATGAAATTATTTTCTTTTGTTCATTATGTGGTTTTCGAAATATGACAGATAGCTCATCATTTGCACATGCATATATATGCACGCTCATATTTAAATAAATGCAAAAATTTTTAAATATAATTACAATCGAACAAGGTCGCATTCGCTGACCGGACAACCAGTTTTATAACAGTCGTAAAAAAAATCCTAAATAACGGGTCGTTATGAAATCGCCTTATGCTGTCATCGGCACACATCCATAATCTAATAATATCCTCCGTAAATTAAATTATACTATGCAGGTACCATTCAGAAAGGATGCGCGACTTTGAAGTGCTAACGACCGTAAATACATTAAAAAATATCTATTTATATATAGATGCAATTTTTAATTGGTCGTATTTACCTCGGGCCAACCCGCCGTCTCGGATGACTAATCCATAAACGTTTAGTAATTCATGGAGACGTCTCGTTATTTACGTCTTCGACGAAGAAAAAATCCGTTCAACAGAAAAAAAAACCGCATTTATTAAAAAAAAAAACTCGTATCGCAGAGAATAATAATAAAAGAAAAAAAATGATATAAAGTTAATAATATAATAGGTAGCGCGATTCGACGTAAACAAACGGTCAGTATCCGGCCGGTGGCAGTCGGCAATACTAATTCAAAACGGCGCAATACAGGTTTCCCAGCACAGTTTTTCCAGCGCGCGTTATCTCGTCATCGTACAGCCTTATACAGCTATATATCACGCGCCGTAAATATATATATACGCGTAATACGTGCAGTAAACGCTATTCGGTGGAAAAAACGTTATTAATTTTTGCACTTGATTCGCACATGTTGCAGCAGACACATCACATATTATTATTATTGCCTATATAACAATACAATACGATACGAATATAAAAGAATAATAAGACGTTTATGGCGGCGCGAAAAAAATAAATAATACCTAATAAAACGAAATTTAAAAATACTTTTAATATTATTATCATCGTTTATTTCGGTTCCCATCGTATTTATACTGCACGCCGCACACATCCAGATCATTGGTCATGCAGTCGTCTAGCGGCAGTTCGATGATGTTTCACACATTACATACGACACTCACACAAACGAGACGAGAATGTGTTATAATATTATTGTTGTATGTGCGTGTGCGTGATTGATGGTGAGAAGCCGTGCCGTTGCATGCGAGTGCCAAAACCGTGGCGTTAAAGTCTCTGCCAAACCGTGTAGTTATACATTGCCTACGACCTGTACTCGCCGATCTACAACCGTATAAACACTCGTTTTCGATGTTTATCTTAAAACCATTCGGATCACGTTTGAATTATCACATTGTTTTTTTTCTTTATCTGTTTTTCGATAGTTGCCTATACATATAGGTATTTGCATTACACAAAAACAAAAAAAAACAAAAATCGTTTGAATATAATATATTTATTCGAAGTAATAATAATATTGATACTACCTATATTATAATAATATATATTATGGTGGAATACCACTTGTCATATTCCCACGGGAAACATGCAGACCGTCAGGCCATCTGTACTCTGCAACAGAAAATTATACCGGTATATAAATATACATATAGTTGCCTACTTATACATGAATATAAAATACGTATAAATATATATATATATATAGGTACGCCGCGCACCCGTGGACGGTGCCTACGTGTCTGTCGGACTTCGACGCGTTTCTAACTGCAGTTTATGCATGCATAATAGTAATTAATATGTGCGGACCTGAGGGTTTTACTGGTTTTCGGCATGATGATATAATATGATATGGCGCGCAAGCTCATAATACGGTTTCGGCGGCAAGTCGATTGCATAACTCGGAGGGAAGGACCTCTCCGACCGCCACAGACGCGATACACAACGTCTTCTGCATCGCCGAGACCGCATACACCTGTTTTTTTCATCTTCACGCTATTATCGCAATATTCTCGGTATTTTTATTAATATTATTATAATTTTTTGTTTGGGGGCCAAACACGTGTGTGCGTATAATATATCTACATGTATAAACCCACACCGGCGGCGCGACAGCCACTATAATATTATAACGGCGAATTTTCTCCGTCAACTTCCGATCGTTTATCTGCGGTTATTGATTTGTCAGGCACCAATACGCACAAACCCGAAATATCCGGTTCCGTGGATATATCGTTCACGTTATATACAAGACTGTAGCTGCAGGAAGAAATGATTTTTTAATGCCTTTATTATATACCTATATACGCGTTAAATGGTTGGTTTCTGTTATCTATTAGGTGATTTTTTTTTTTAAAAATATTTTACACACGACCGTTGTTAATTATAATAATTTACATATTTATATGAATAATATAAAAAATATACTCATCCTTATACGCACTGTCATCTCAAGTCGGTCCGTTTCAAGACGACGACCTGAATGATATACGTTAAACAGCGAGGTGTGGTCGTCATCGCGGGTAATCCATAACTATAAAAAAATAAAAGTAAAAAAGTAATACGTATACATAACTATATAACATATTATGTGTTGTTTTACACTCGTATTGGTCTATGAAAGATATATACATATACACAAATAATATGCAGTATGAACATGTATATATTAATTTTTTTACTCCGGCACTAAAAAACAACGAGCGCTCTTCTATATTCCTTTCATATTATTTTATTCACCGGTGATCAAAACATTATACATATATGGGTATTGTACACTAATTTATCTGACCGAAGCTTATGAACAGGAAACGGCTTTATTATTAATTCCGAACATTTAATTTTGAAAGCCTATATAATTTGATAACATACTTTTTCTCTGATGTTAGAAGTACGCGCTACATGGAAATCTAATGTTTGACATGGTGTAGCGTATTTGAATCGATTGCAATTAATTTTAATTTGAAACCCATGTAAAGTTGTTTGCATACCATTTATTTACATAATCCGTTTAACCTAGCCGGGTGATAATATTAAATACGCGTAATATAAAATTATACGTAAAATCTAACGGAATTCTATTTATGAAACGCAGCACTGCACTGACAGTTGTATATTTAAAACGTCAAATGTAGGCACCTACTCTAACTGCAACAGTATAATAAAATAATATGACAACTAAATATTTGTTTTTTTATTTTGAATCGGCTTAATCACCGTGTTTGCGATTCATTAAACGCGCGTATGCGGGTATAATAAACAACCTAAATCGTTAACCAGCAGGTTTAACTGTTCGGTATGGAAGTTGGTTTTAGATAAAGAAAAAAATAATCCATCGTATTATTATGATTACATCCCACGCACATTTCTCGATGTAATTTTGTTTTGAAATTTATAAACAACTGCAGCAAACCGCGGATTTTTTATTACGCTCAAAATGTTAAATAAAAACATAAAAAAAAACTATTATATTAGGCTTTTTATTTTTCCCGGCCATGACATCCGAAGTGACTATTCTCCTATTGGCTGTTTTTTATAATACCTATATACTTTGCGTTTTCTCGTTTATTTATAATATATTGTACTTCGAAATTTGTCGCGTCGTTATATATTATATTTGCAATACATGATGATGTGCGGTTTTTGCCATTTAAACGGCGGCGTTTCCCGCACCACATATGGTAGGAATAAATACACCAGCAAAAAGATTTATCGATCTACGTTTGCATCGTTTATAATTTTTAGGTACGGGGTAAAAGCATATTAAAATAATATACGCGATGTATAGACGATTACTCGTGTCACGTTCTCATTACCTATGCATTTTTGCTAACTTCGAAATCTATATAAATGTACACTTTTTGCGACATCGGCTCTGCAGGCTTCCCATCGACCTCATCTGTATACTGCAGGAAATCCGTCAACGCACCGTGTACACACAACACGCGTATAGGTAATGTAAAATCTCAAAATGGACTTTCCGCCGCAAACCACTCTGCCCACACAATAATAATAATAAACGAAACCGATGTCGCGAAACTGCAGCAGCCGCGACACCTCGACGACGACGTACATGACGGCGGTTTCGGCCGCGGAGGCGTAAATCTCTTTTTCGTGTTGTACCTCTTTTTTTATGCGTCATATATGTTATTGGCAACGATGCGGCGTGTCCTGTTGCTGCTGCTGCTGCTGCTGCTGCTTAACGCAAGTCGACTGCGCGATGGTCCGTTTTTTTATTTATGGCATCCGGCCCGGAATGCAGTTGATCCTATATATCCCGCGCTGCCGCGGTACCCACGAAATAATATGCCGGGTGCATATTTAATCGTATCGAACTTTCCAAAACCATTAATATTATAAGCGACCGACCACAATAATACTTTATAGTAATATAATTAAATATACGCGCGTAGTCGACCGCGTTTTGCGCAGTTGTCTCTGTTGTACGTACACATTTGATAATTTATTTATACAACTGGTTCCGTATCGGCTATAAAATTACGTTATGTAGGCCGTTTTCTACGAGCGTGCGCGTACACGCCATACAAATTAGCCGCCTATATAGATTCATCCCCTACATAGATCAGTGTAGTCATGTATCTACGTGAAATCATGTACTAAAATAATCAACTACACGAATGCACCATCTAATCATAGGCGTGCGCACGAGGTTAATGGTATTTTTGTCCTTCCTGCGAACTCGGAACCTGCATAAATTGATCCTTTAATTAGATCAACTCGTTGGACTGTTGAAAAAAGTTTATTGAACGACAGTTAACTATTGTAATATAAATATTGACGGATGTTATTCATACATTTAAAATATAAACGCTGACTAAAAGAATATAATAGCGAAGTCTAGTTTTATATTCAAATATGGTTTTATTAACTCATTAAGTGTTTTTAGAAAAATTACGTAAAGTATAATAACACATTTATGTGAAAAAATATATCACATTAATTGGTTTTAATTTTTTTCTGAATCAAAATAGGACGCCCCTCTCCTACCAATAGGAGTACTACGTACTGTTCTATATTTTATTTTTATATCAAAATTGGCCGTGCCCAAAGAACAAAACAACACACACACACACATATATATATGCATCTAATATGTTTATTGTACCTATACATTATATGCTAAAAATATATCGCCTATCAGTGCAGCAAAAACGGTTTTCCGAGACGTCTCGATTAATTTCACGGGTTTTCGTTCGGTCATCGTAACTATGTATAGCTATACTCATCATCATACCTCGGCCACCTATATGTATGCATACACCATACACGACGTACATCTATCAGTCATCGCGTATATTATACAACAATAATAATAATTTCACACGCTAAACAATTATTATACGAACACACGCGGATGGCATAATAAATAATAATAAAATATAACAAGAATACGATAACGGATTGTCCGTCCGGGAGGCGGTGATGCTGCGTAAAATTAAAAAAAAATAAACAAACAATAATATTACAACGGACCGCCACTGCTACTCGTTTGCGATAAAATTCGCGTCCAGCGCCAGACCACCGGTGTTTCGGAATAAATTCTCAGACCGACGATACGCGCGATTGCACAAATGCATAGTCTCGTCGTTCGGACCGCCGCCGGTCGCTTCATATTTATTATCATTATTACCGGTATTATATTGTACGACGAGAAGTAGAAACCGCGTATACATAATAATAATAATATAATCGTATAACCTTATATACCCGTACGCACATCTTCGTCGTCAATTAAATATTATTGTCATTGTTTCGTTGTTGCTGCTGTCGGGCTCTCGGACAGCGGAGACTTGAATACCTGCGTGGCTTGCTGCACCACACGGCTATGTGCACACTGTCCCACGTCACGCTGCAAAAGTTTTGCCGGGTCGATTATGTTTTTTGTTTTTCATATGCTTTTCCCGCCCAACGACTGCGTATTTTTCCCGGTAACGCGTGATCGGCAAACGAAACCGTCGATCTGCACAATACGTGCCTCATACATATTATTATGTAACACGGAAGTCATTTTTACGTATAGGGTTAATAATTATTTACACAGTGTCAGACACGATAATAAGTTTCACGTAGATAATAATCGATTTACCGAAGTCAATATACTAAATTATTATAACTATCCACCATTAACCACACTGCACCCGTTACCCTTTGAAAAGCTCAGAATCAGCTGACTCTCCCTCCGCCCCACGTCACTTTTGAAATGTTGACATTATTGTGGTCCATAATTTCGCCGCCTTTGGAATCGGCCTAATTAAACGTGCGCGAAGACATTTTTCATGTATGGACGGGATCTGTGTATACGCATGCCACTTACCCGCCCTTCCATTTTTCCTTCGCTTATATATCTTACATTTGCCGCCGTCGGCTTGTTTTGCTGGCATCGATTTATTCGCATTATTATTATTACCTATGCCGAGCGTTCGAATCACATTGGTTTTTCATTATATTTTTTACGCGCCATTCGTAAATCGTCGTTCGTCTTCGGTATTCCATCGCCGTATCGAATGTTTATGCGGTACCGCTCGACCACATTATATATTACCTTTATTATTTGCGTCTACTGTTAGCTGTTGGTAGGTATATATACTGTCTAAACGGATAATATATAAAAACGAACAGCTACATATAGCCGACCATTATTGTTATTCCCAGTGTATATGTATAAACCTAAGATGGGTTCTGCAGCGGCACAAAGACTTTTTGTTTCGTTCTAAATGACGGTCGAAGGCCGCAATTTTTTTCGATTCTTTGGTTGGTAACTAGTACCTAAGTACCTACTCGTCGCGGAGACGGTTCAACGATTCGAACATATACTTCACAGTGAAGTACACGCAGTCGTATAGTCGTTAGCCGGGACCCAGTTGGATTTATATAATATAAAATAATATCCACCTTGGCCGGGACGTTAAATTATTATTGTGGAAATGTGTAATCGACGTGAATGACGCCTGATGACTGTATTTTAAAATACTTATGTACTATTATTGCTACCATATTGGAGGCGCTCGGTCGTCATCGACTTAACGTTTGTTGCGTCACCCGAAAATTAATATCATCATAACGTTTTATCGCCGAAAAAGCAACACATATTGCGATATTTTACATTGGCATTATTATACATAAAGTCCCCAAACCGCGTTTCCGTTCGTAACAATGTTACGACCTCTGTACATTATAATAATAAGCACTGTAAGCACTGTGTGCGTTTATGAAGTCCGTTGGATTTCATCACGTCGCAGTTTTTATATTTTCGACTGAATTGAGAGCGCGGGACTAAATCGATGTCACCGACATTAGAATAGGTTAATATTGAATTGGACGCCTACGAGTTGGCACTCAATCGTTGACGAATTTGTTCCGACAAACTTTCGTTTTAATAACACACAACTATTTTTAAATTAACATTTTTAACTATGGTTGAAAAATTATTATATATTCAGCCGATAACCAGTTTCCTTCCCAGTTTTTGCACATACTTAGGAGTGTCTATATAGAATAACTATTATACGTACTATAGCTCAAAAATTAATGATCTTAAAAATGACTAAACACACATGCATTTATACGCTTAAAGTATACAAATATGCACTTAACATTTTTATACAAATTGTTTTCAAATTATTTTCATTAGAATATACTATTTTTTTTTTTATAAAGCTATAAACAGTTAACGTTAAGCCCGGAGTTTTTTTTTTTTTATTATTGATTTTATAAACTAGGTTTACAGTATTTACAGTTTTTACAAATATTTTTATTTATTTTTTTTTTTTTATATATAATATAACATTAAAAGTAAGAGTATTACATTGTATATAAAACTATAAAAAATAGTTTACATATTATTAAATTAAATTGTAAAGACCTGTTGATTTCAAAAATTGTATCATCTTAGTGTTCTTCTCGGTTTTGGGTCACAGTGCAACGCCAAGGGTCGTATCTAACCCGATAATTTGTCGATCTTATTCATATTTGAAGCATTCGGTTATGATATGTTTCACTGTTAATTTTAATATTATTTTTGTAGTATCTTGAAACTAGTTTCTAGCTTGCTTAGCTATAATAAATCTAATAACCCCCAAAAAACCGTGCAAATGCAACAATTCTGGAGCTTTAAGTCTAATAGTAATATGGTTAACACGTTTGTGTTTTGCTATAACCAATTAAATACTTAACGGGCCGAACCAATCGCGTATTCGCCGTTAAGTTATATTATTGTCGATCGGCGCGCCAAGTGTGCGGAATGATGTTTTCCCGGGAACGCGAAACGGTTGGCAAACGCGTCCGCGCCGGCATTCCTGCTCATCCGTCCGCGGCGAACGATTATCGTTACCCACCGGCCACTACTGCTATTATGCACACGACACGCGGCCGGGTCGACCGGGCGAATAACAATAAATGTAATTATAAAAAACCAGCCCGTACGACCGCCGAACACAATCGAACGTTGTATCAACAACGCAATAACTAATAATAACAATGATAGCCGGCGACAATCCCAATCTAACGATCTGGACGGCGCGGGACGGCTTACCCGTACACCAGGTAGGATTATATTATTACAGCGCGCGACGCGACCAGCTCATTCCGGATTCCGTTTCTGCGCGTGTAGAACATTGAGCCGGGTCGTGTTCGCACGGGCGGCGGCGGCGGCGGCAATAATGAGCAAGATAGAAATCTTGTCTCGTCCCCGCGCGACGCGATTGTATCGGTTCCAAAGGGGCCACCGGGTTAACCGCGTGTGCTGCACATCTAATCGACCGCGATAATAGTATTATTATTATTATTATTATTATAATATGTGAGATGCCATTTATGACGAGGTTACGACTTACAACGCGCGTATGCGTCCATTCAGCTGCGCGGTAGGCATTCACACGATTTGTTTAATTAATTTTTGTACTTTATTTAAAACCCCTAAACAGTAGTCCAAAGCACGATATGGGTTTGGTCCAACGATTCATTATTATACACAATAAACGGCACGCCAATCATTAGAAGACGACATACGTGTGCAGAAATAGTGCGACTATAAGTCGATGTGACAAATTGGAACAAACAAGAGTAAAAGTGTGCCGACAGTCCAGTAGTCACAGATACATAATATGACGTTAGTCGAATGCGATTAAACATTTAGTAAATCGCAGTTAACACGAAAAAACCTCCCACGCGACACTCAAAAAACATTTATAAAAAAAATATCAACAACGGTTTACAGCAACAAATTTTAGAACTTAACACGCTGGCATAGGGAGCTTTTGCTAACTTAATTTATTTAAAAAGATTTATATAATAATCTAGTGTGTATTACCAATAGATGAACAAAATATATTTTATAAGCGAGTAAAACATTTATATATTTTTTTGATAGTTGTTGTGGCATGTAAAAAACATAGTCATTGCGGACATAATGAATTTTCATTTTAAAAGTAATTTGACCGAATATATAATATTACATATAGTTCCCGCGACTCGAGACATAGGTCTCGTTCCGATCTGCGCGCGAGCGGTCAAGTATACGTCCTGCATTGTCCGGTATTCGTCGAGTCCACAGTCCCGAATGCCGCGCATGGTACACGATCGAGTTTATCATATTATTGTTTTAGTTTATGCTCCGAGTCCGCTCAAGTGTACCTCCTATAGGCAGAGTTGGGCGTTATTCGAATGAAATTTTATCTAGATGATTATTTAGATTGAATATAGATAGATTATTCGAATAAAAAATCATTCGAATAATTTTTTTTACAATAATTCGAATAAAAATTTATTCGATTAATTTTCAACTATTGTTATTCGAATAAAAAATTAACCGATTCAATTTTAAACATATATTCGAATAAACAATAAACAAATATCTATCAATAGAAGAAAGTTAAGAATTAGAAAATTAGATATGTTTTTTTAAATTATATTTTAATAATAGTTTTATAATATTATAATATGAATAATATTTAATGGTAATACTTCATAACAATAAACTAACGCGACAATACGACACAAGTAATCATAAGATTATCTTCAAACTGTCTGTAGTATAAAGTACAAAGTACATTTGACAAAACCACAAACTACAACCTACAGAGTACAAGCCTACATTGACCTTATTATATTTTTGTGTGGAGCTCTATATTTGAACTTTTAAATATGAGATACAACATATTATGTACCTTAGTACCTATATAATATGATATGTTATATACGATAATAGCAATATCTAAAAAAATGATTTTATTATGAACTATGTTTAATCAAATTAAATAACCAAGAATTATTCGTATAACCGTCTTTAAAATTTATTCAAATAATCATAGATGAAAATTATTCGAATAAATTTTTATTCGAATAATCATAGTTGAAAATTATTCGAATACATTTTTATTCGAATAATTGTAAAAAAATCATTCGAATAGTTTTTTATTCGAATACAGATTTATTCGAATAATTATCTAGATAAAATTTTGCCCAACTCTGCCTATAGGTATGCTTATGTGGAAATCTGAAGTGTTCTCGAGTGTCGAAAACCCATCATAGGTGTGCAAATATGCACACAGCGAGTATGTATTATTACCTATACGAGGTACTCATATGCAAACGATTCGGCGTCTGCTTTCTCGAATAGATTTATTGTGATATTTTTCAATGGGACGGAGAAGTGCGGGAATTATAGGATAGCCTTATTGTAGGAACTGAAATTGACAAAACATAATACATGTGAAAAAAAATTTTATTTCATCCAATACATTCGCGTGGTTTATAAAAGAATGTCGCTATTTACTTTTGGCATAGAATAAACATATTTTATATTACAAACAATTTGAAGACTTAAATAACATAAAGCATGCTCAAAATATTACGACCGAGCGACACAGCAAATCGAACAAATATATTATTAACCAAATTATTACCAAAGGACGACGACAATGGCATTTATAAAATACTTGAATTATGATAAACGTTTAATGAAATAAAAACAATGTGACAATTCTCTGCAGGAGAATTTTTTTTCTAGCCATTGAATTTGATAAATTTTCATATTTTAATTGATTACGTTATCATAGTCAAAATGGGTTAAATTTTTTTGATTTATTTAAATGTCGTCCCTCGTAAATGTACTTATGTCTCCTAATTTTCCACACACTGATATCCGTGCAACAAAAATGGAATCAACTAAAACCTCTCAATTTCTCCGACATCGATTCACCGGACACTATTTAGGAAATTGCTACAAGTATTTGTGATATTCAACTCGTAAGCGGCCGAATATGGTCGGATCTGTGTGGTTGATTTATCGCACTCGCGTCTTCGATATAAAAGTACATCGTTGTTATCGTGATGTAATGTATAAACCCCCGGAAATCAATCCGTACTTACTTGCAGCCTATTATACATCATATATTATTCTATTGCGTGTAAACAGTGTGTTCGACGTGTCCGAAGCGGACAATATTTACTTTTGATGCGTGCCTATATATATATATAATATTATACGCTTTGGAACTATCGATCAGTGCTGTTGTTGTATCGTATTACACACATAACCTCTACCTACCTATACTTACCAACAGTATTCGAGACGACAAACGCGCGAATGAATCATGTTTTACCAATCCTACGTGTAGAAAATCAACGTCACGTGTCCCGCGTGGGTTTATTCGCACACTGTCATATTATCATAACACACTTTCTACTGTCACTCGCGCGTGCTCGTGTTCGGTGCTCAGACAACACTACACACACACACACACACACACACATATAATACAAGACGAGTATCGGCGCGCCACTGCGCCTATTTTATAATTATAACATAATATTATATTATATTTGTACGTTTCTAGCCTAACCTGCCTACCCCCGGCGACGATAAGTTGACGCGACGACGGCGGCGGCGGCGTTCGGTAACGGTAAAACTAATCGGATTTTATTTTTTTTTTCCCCATCGTTTGGTAAGAAAAATGACGCGATCAAAATTCGTATCCGTGTTATTACTACGACGGCGTTGTATATGTTACAATAATATTATACATTCCGGACATGAAGTCACATATTATATATATATATATATATATATATACGACCTACACGGTCCCAGCTATGCGTAGTATACTAGTATTTATAATCAATGGTAGTACATATGAACACGAATATATAGTAATTGAATTATATTATTATATATATATATATATATACGAGGTCTGTTCCGAACGAACGCGGCATACTGCGTCCCGAGAATGAAAATTATAACCTGCCTATATAACATATTATAGTCATATCTGAAACGACATGGCGGACCTCCGGTACGGCGGCGTAAGGCGAATTCGAGTTTTGGCGGTATATTATATTGTTATTACGCTGTACACACGCGTGTAGGTTTTATGGAAAATCTGTTAACGATTCTCTAAGGCGGTCTCATCTCTCTCTCTCTCTCTCTCTCTCTCTCTCTCTCTCTCTCTCTCTCTCTCTCTCTCTCTCTCTCTCACACACACACAAGCCGCACACATGGTGCCTTCCAGTTCGATTAGTGAAAATATACATATTTCGTTTCGTGTCCAAGACATAAAACCGTAATTTATATTATGTACGAGTAGTAGACAAAATGCCCAGCTGTATATTATGATACCCACCGTACGCCATAACATATTAATATATTAGGAGGCACCTACCTGTATAATAATAATAATAATAATAATATTATATTATTTTTATATTATAATATCATCGTTGTCGTCGTTTGCGCGTCTCCCGCGTCCGCGGACTGCAGCCGGCGTATAACATATATTTTATGCTAAACAGAGTGTGTTTCGAATACTTTCGTTGATAGTATATAGGTACCCATCTATATAATAATATTATACACACGCGGGTGTGCCTTCGGTCGATAAGATCGCGGTAAAGCCGGGCCACGGAATTTCGTTTTGTTTTTTAAATGCAAATCCGACGCGGGAAATTCGCCGCTGGTGGTGGTGTATAATGCAGTACATTATTCGTCCCGATCTACATACGCCCACTGTCGCTGCGTGCGACTACAAACGCATGTGCAGCCTGGTTTAGCGTATTATAATATTGAAATGACATACGTCTAAATTATTATTATTATGATAATGTCTCCGTATGGTCTTGTCGCGACTCCGCGTCACGCTCGGCGTATAGGTATAGGTACATAATATCGTACGTTTACGATTAGAATCGATGAAAAGGATTAAAATTACCTCCACTACAAGTACACCCTATCGTATTCATTGCATCACGCTTATAACTTAGTATAATATTATGTTGCATTCCACGTCCGTATACACACAACTATATCATATAATAGCGAGGAATGAGAAGAAATAATACTTGCGAGTGTTAGGGAAGTTACTTTTTTTTTTTGTAATTACCTTTCAAAATTGTAATAAAGTCATTCTTAAGTTACTTTTTTTTTATATTTGGTCAAGTTATATTACTTTTGAATTAAAAAAGTAACTTAATTACAGCAATCAGAGTTACTTTTTATTTTTAAAAATATCACTTGAGCCTAATAAATGCTGTCGATATATTAACTCAGTAATGACAAACAAAAATATGAAATAATATAAAATGCTTATTAAAGAATAATAATAATATTGTTTAACATATTTTATTCTTTATATTTTTAATTGTACATCGCATTTTCCAAATTACTACTTAGTAAAAATAAAACTTTTTTGTCAAATAATTATTGCAAAAATGTTATTGTCGAAAAATTATACCAATATAATATATTCACATATATATACTATTAATTGGTTTTTCAATTTTTTTTTTTTTTTAAATAAAACAATGAGTAATTTAATGATTTCATTACAAAAAATTTGGGTTAGCTTAACCTTTCCCAACCGAAATTACGTATAAATTACTTATAAAGTAATTTCGTTGCAGTAACTTGTAACTTTCGTGAAGTTATTCTACAATCGCAACATGTATGCTATCAGTTCATATATGTATAGGTACCTAAATATAGTATAATACGTCTCGTATTCATGATAAATCAGTCTCGTAGGCGGTTAAACGCATTATCGCGACTGCTGCAGTTAATACATTACGATATGTTAATGGTTTTGAAATAAATTACACGCCGAAACAAGATATAAACGCAATATACATACGATCAATTTTGGACGATTTAATAATGAATAATATAAATAACAATCTTCCACGGACATTTCAAAAACAATATAACATAATGTTATACTGTGTGACCCGTGTGATATAATACGTAGGTAGGTTACTTCTTCGGCTCTGCAGCATATATATGTTTTATTTTTTACCGTTGTAATTACCACACAATATGGTTTGCCTAGTAGCCTTTATATTTATTACAACTACACCACATTATTATTGTTGTTAATATATTGTTGTTACAGCTAGTACCTACCACTTAGCTAGTAGGTATAAAGCACGCTTGGCTTTTCAATAATAATTAATAATGAAAATATTTATTCGTGTTACAAAAGACGCGTTTGTATAATATGCGGTTTGTCTAAATGTATTATGTCAATATGATTTTATATAAGAATTAATGTTGACCTCAGGCTCAGTTTGCCGTTATTGTTGTAGGTACTGCATAGATACCGGTTTGAACATTCCAAAGGGATTTTCACTTCACTATATTAAACACTAGAACGACCGTTTCACGATCATTCATTATTTGCGATTTTCCACTTTGCAGTGTTTGTTCCTCGACGTATAATAGTAATTATTATTATTACTACTCGTGTGTGACCAGCTTATACTATATGTTTCGTTATTTATTAGATTTGAATCAATTTAAAACTTTTTAGTCTTTATCACGTGGTATATGAATAATTTCGCATGCAATTTATATTAAATAGTTATCATGCATTAGGCAAAAATAATTACAACAAGTTAAGTTTGAAAAAATATATTATTCACCCATAATATTGAAACTCTATAATTTTAAAAAGTTGTCTGTTTTTCTCGAGTTGCTTGCCAATATTATAATATGCTATACTCGTTTGTATACAGAAGATAAAACGGTATAATATTTATATTTAAGCCATTAAGGACTACTGGATAGGCAACTTAAATTACATATTTATGTTGTGCAGAAAAAACTGGTATATAAGATGTATAAATAATCATTATTATAGACGCTTCATATTCGATAAAGTATAAATCCCAACATGAATAACACGCACATGTTAAGAGTTATGGTAATTAAAAATGATTATAAATTCGCAATAATTCCGCTGATTTATTTACAATATACCTACTCATATACACATTTTATTTTTTAACGCTAAATTCACGTTTCATCTTTTTTATTATACCTGCTCACGTGAGTCAACAATAATTGATATGATATATATGCAAATATTATGATTTGTAATTCAATTTTATCTTAAATAACAAACGTCATTCCGTTTTTTTTTATATACAAAATTAGATACCACGGGTATAATAGTAAAATGAAATATAATTATATTATACAATTTTTTTATAATAACAATAAATTGCGCGTCTATTAACAATTGATAACAGTAAATAACTCACACATTTCTGAGTGTATTTTCAACGAGACCTCGTCTGTACAACGAACTGAACAGTTCGCGCGCCAAGTACCGTCCAAAAAGCGAGTCGTCATACTCGATTATATATACACACTCTGGCGTATACCTACTCTGCCATATTAGGTCCAACCGTGGCTTACTTGGGTATATTGCCCGAGAGCATGATATGCGCACGAAGGTAACCACTCGTTGTGTTACAACCGACGAATTTGTTTCGAACTTCTAGTGCTTGCGTGCACGCGTATAGCGATTTCGTGCTAACTCTGGCGACACCGCACACGATAGAGGTGATTTGATATCGGTGTAGATTGAGTCAAAACAACCAATCGTCTCCGCTGTGTACCTATATATGTATACATACAGTTCCTTTTTATATGAAAACCAGTTCCTACCGTCATACTATGCTGCGGTGATTTGGGTTTTTCGGCTATTACTTTTATTTATTTATATGAATTTTTAGCTTGCATAACAGCCACATTTAAATTTATATCCAAGATGATAATAAAAAAAAAAAAAAAAAAAAAAAAACATAAAGAATTATCGAAAACCACTTACGTGTGAGATTTCAAGTGGTCAAGGTTCAACGTCTCCAGGCCGTTATAAAAATGTGGCAAAATGTCAACAGGATTTTCACATAATATATGCATAATATATATAATTATATACTTGCTTAGGAACAACACTCGGACCAAAGAAAAATACAAGATATCCTCCAATAACAATAATCGATTAATCGTGATATATTAATAATAATAAATGTGTAGGAACGAAAACTGTGTGTAAAATGAACCGTTAGCAAACAATCATAAACATCAATAGTTTTTTTACACATGTATCATCAAATATTATGCATAATCTATCATAGTTCTCGTAATCTCTGTCTAGCCTGAAAAATATTATAACCATTAAAATGCGTACATAATCGTTTTAATTTAAGCAAATTATTCATTGGGATTTGGGATATTATTATTATTATTGCAAATATGAAGATTTTGGTAAATGAAAAATGTTATTTCTGATTAAATCTTGATTAAAAATATTATTGCTTCGTAAATTTAAATGGTTAGTAACGTTTTCAAACATATGTGACAACGTGATACTCAGGAACGGTAACTGATTTATTAGGGTCAATCCAGATTAGATGTTTTCTTAAACGAGTTCGTTAACCGAAAAACAACTTGCACAGAACTGCAAAAACATGTATAACCGTATAAGTACTATATTATGTTAGTCCGATGTCATTTTTCTAAGATTTGTTATGTAAAGTACATTGGAAGTACTGAAGTAGAATAAAATATAAATTATAGTGACATTATTTTGCCGAATAAAAACCTGTTCCCAATGTATGGTCCGGCGTTTGTTATATACTGGTTGTATAGAACTTAAAATTAGCGTAAACAAAAATAGGCTTAATGCCTTAATATATTATATATATATATATGCATGCATACATCCATACATATGGATATAGTTATATCTATATCCATTTAGTTTCTTAATCCAAATGAGATAACGTGTTCATAGTTTTATACTTTATGGTACAGATTAATATATTTTTATTTTCGTATAATTTATAATATGTATATGCACTATACACATATATTTATTTATTTAACATTTTTTAATTTTTCAGAATCTTCGAAACCAGTTGACGACAAATATAGAAGTGAGTTCGAAGAATATATGCGTCAACAAATTCAACAATGGCAAATTGCAGTTGTAAATGGCCAGCAAGTATCACCACCTGCAGGACAACCACCATCCAGTGTCTGGATTCAAGTCCCAGCTAACGGATATTATCCTCCTCCATCATACCCATACCCGTCATACCCTCCGCAACAATACCCTCAGCCATCTTACCCACCTCCGTCTTACCCACCACCTTCATATCCACCACCTGCATACCCTCAACCATCTTACCCGCCACCGTCATATCCACCACCTGCATACCCTCAACCTTCGCCATATCCTCAACCATCTCCGTATCCTCAACCTTCACCATACCCACAACAACCATTGTATCCACCACAACCAGAACCTGGTCAAATTTCTGAGGCGCCGGAATTATCTACTTCTGCACCATCAGAAGGAAGCTCATCACAGCCAGAAACTCCAGGAGTAGTAACTCCTCAACCAGAATACCCACCTCCACCTGCACCAGAATATCCATCCCCGCCAGCACCAGAATACCCACCATCTACGTCAGTTCCAGAATACCCACCATCTACGCCTGCACCAGAATATCCACCATCTACGCTAGCACCAGAATACCCACCATCTACGCCAGCACCAGAATCGGGAACTCCACCACCAGGAGTTTCTGAACCAGAAATTCCAGAAGTCACTCAAGCTCCGGAGTATACCACTTCCAAACCAGTAGGCTCTACAGATCTGCCAGAAGTGATCCCGACATATCCGGAAACACAACAACCTGAGCAGCCAGGAGTACCTTTATACCCTGGTCAACCAGAAGAAGTACCAACCACTGTACAACCAGAAACGTCATCTGAAACTTATACTGATCAACCGGCCTATCCGGAAAAACCTAGTTCTGAAACACCTGGAGAAGAACCAGAAGTCACTACTAGTGCAGGATCCACATATTCTCCCGATCCTGATTATCCATCGCCAACTGGACCACCGTCAACAGACCCGTTAAAAGCTCAATGTAAGGAACCAAGAGGACAATTCCCGAGTGAAAGTTCTTGCAATAAGTTCATAAACTGTTGGGATGAAACTGCAGTCGAACAGACGTGTCCCTCAGGATTGGTCTTTAACCCAGAAAAAAGATACTGTGATTATCCGTCAAATGTAGATTGTGGTTCTAAGCCTATTACAGGTAAAAAATATTAAAACAATTTTTTTATAGGTAATAAATAAATTATACAACATGACTCATATACCTAAGTACCCAAATTTACATTTTATTTTCTCAGTGGGAACTGAAAACGGTAATAATACAAACTGTCCCGACGGTTATGGAACATACCGTAGTAAGACAAATTGCGGAGCTTTCTATGTTTGTGTAGCTGGATCTCCAGTAGATTTCATTTGCCCTGGTGGAACAAACTACAACGATGTATGCAATTGACAAAACAAATTAATTTATTTATATATATATTTATCAAAATAATTTTTAGGATTTGAAAATCTGTGACTATCCATACCGCGTGGACTGCAAAGGATTACCGAGCAATCCTGCACCAATTGAAACGGTTACTGAAACCGAAGTCAACACCACATATGCCCCTGAAGTATCGTCCACCACTCCATATATTCCACTGTCTTCGGCTGAATCTTCGCCAGCCACCGAAATCGTGCCGACATCTACTACTTATGCCCCAGTCGCCGACCCGATAGCCATTTATAATTACAACTTAAGAAAAATTCCACCGAGTACGCATTCATAATATTATTTTATACACGATTAAAAAAAACGCAATAAAATTAATATTTACATTGTATTTCTCAGGCATGGTAAACACCGGCGTGCGTTGTAGTCATAAGAGTATTTACCGACTTACACCAGACTGTTCTTCAGTGACTCTCTGCCGTAACGGATTTACTAACATCCTCAACTGTGGACATGCTACCAGCTACGATATAGTCAGCCAAAAGTGTTTGCCAAGTCAAAGAGCAAACTGGTAAGTTGATACTGTCTTATCATTGAATTAAAAAAAAACAATTACAGTCATACACCAAGATCAGTTTATTAAATACCTAGGACCTAAATATAAAAATAACCATATAAATCGATACGTTTTAGATTGTCGATCTTTGTACAACTCTATAAATTTAAATAAAATGAAAGTCAAAAGTTTGGAGATAAATATTATAAATAATGTGAGTTAATATTTATATTTTTAGCGGACGATCAGCCTGAATGCACAATAATCGATGAGAAATAAATGGAGGAGACACGGCAATTGAAAAAATAAACCAACCTAAAAACAGACAAGAATTATAGCTGTGTGTATTGTTCAATCAACATTATTTTTAAGTTATTTTTTATGAAATACGTACAGTAATTCTCATTTCTCATATAATTTTTTGTGCCCTTTTGGTATATTCTTTTTTCAACAATCGATAACGACATTAATTGATGCGTACTATTTGCTGAAAAAGAAAATACTGAACACAAAAGTATAAGCATATAATTTATATTTAATAATTTATTTCTTTTTGAATGTAATTGATATTATTCTAAAATAAATTGATCGTTAAAAGACGAGTATTTAAACAAATATTAAAATGTGTTATTTCTTTTGATCTGATCAACATCCCGCGTGGACGTATTTACATTGAAATTATCTGAACACTATTATTAGGTATTATATTTATTATTGATTTTGATCGTCCCAATATATAAATTTAATTATTCAGCAAATAAATAATAAATATATAGGAGTAGATGCTATACGAATTATAATTATTGTTGTTCACTCAGAAAATATAAAATATAAAGAGTCGAGTGCAGAGAAAGAAGTATAGAGTATCACACGGCCATGCAAAAACTTAAAACGTTGACCGAACTTATAATATATTAGATATTAGGTACCTATACTTATTTTAACAGTTATCGACAATTCCATAGAATTTGCTCTTCCGCCTTTTCGATTATATTTATTAATTGCTAGTCGTGACTACAGAGTTCGAAACCATTATATAAGCGTATGAAAATATGAAATATAGTAATATTAACGATCTTTAGGTAAACAATAATAGTACAAACACAGACAAAGACTTAAAAAAAATTACCTACAAATCGATTTTAAAAATAAATGGTAAAAATTGTTCAACAGTAAATTAAATTAAAAGTACAACAGAAAAATCGAAAAATTTAAAGTCACTCAAACGAAGAAACAAAAATTGTATTAAATCGCCTCAAAATAAGTCATATACACTACACACCTGCCCAACTTATAAAAAAAGAGCCATCCAGAATATGTCAAACATGCGGCTATATCCAGTATCAATGAAATATTTTTTTTTACGGAATGTGAAGACGCACCTAACCCCGACAAAGACACTATTATTTATAAAATATATTAAACTATACAATTTAGTTTAGGTTAATTTAAATGTATACCTAATACAAGCCAATGGTCTAGTTTTCGAGGGTTTAACTTAAATAAAATAAAATTAAAATAATTATAATTATATTATCACGTACTCCGGAACGTTCAAAACTAATATATAACATTATTCACTGGATACACAAATTTTAAAACGCAACAATAAAAAAAAAAATCCCCATTAAACGCACGACATCAGCTAAATACATCATGTGCAATGCTGCATTGTTTTTCGCTCTCCCCGAGCCACCAGTCTCTAAATATATAACTTAATCTATTTATTATTTTATGGAAACCCTATACAGCATTTGTTCTTATTGTAAAAATTATATTTACAGATTGTACAATTTTAAATTAAAAGTTTAAAAAAATAAATATATTTTCTGCCGTTAATGACTGTACGATTTGTACGCAAGTTGTTCGACGATTCAATCATTGTATTCGTTATGTGTTTCGTCGTTGTGTCTTTACGTCTTATCTTATAACAAACGCTAACAGAATTTAGAGGAAAAAATCAACTGTAACGTAATTATTAAATTGAATATAAAAACATAATAATTCTCCGAGTGCTCTTACGCCATCATTATAAAAGCAAAACGTAGGTACCTATTATCCGTGCACCTTACACGTAGAAGTAGTGCTCGACTTGGCAAAATTAAAGTAGGGGGACTCTGTTAACTATAAAAAAAGAGCGTCCCCATCACTTATTAAACGTTACTAAGCCTTAAAAATAAAAGTAGGGGTACGCTAAAATTTCTGAAAAATTAGTTAGGAGACTCCGTCCCCCTGCGTCCCTCCACCAAGTCGAGCACTGCGTATAAGGGTGTTTTTATCATACTTTTATTAAGCAATTTACTAACTGTAGAATAATACATTTTTACGTTTGTCGCCGAGACACGAATAATCTATTAATTATAGAAGTGGGTACACCTCTCCATAATGAGGTTTCTTAAATCAAGAATTCAGTTGCATACTCGTATACCTTTATATGCTATACACCTATATGGTTATATATGACCAGATATGGGCTATGACTAGTACTCGCAATTAATTTGGATTTATCCATTAAACAACAGCGACATTGTCTGAAAGAAAAAACATTTAAATTTAAGTAATATTAACAAATATTTAAAAAAAAAAAAATAGGTCCAATCACAATAAAAAACTTACAAAAAAAATTAACTCATTGGTATAAAACCACCAATAACATTGATGTTTTGACCGTCTTAAACTCGAATACATCTGGACAAGCCTCGACGTCCATATAAAATTTGGTCACATGATCTCCTCTTCACAAAGTTTAAGAAAAATAAGAAAGAATTAAAATAAAATCAAATTTGTTCACGTTATTATGTCTTGTATATCTTTAAATGTTTAAAACAAACTTGCTTATTGTAAATATTCTATTTCAATACAAAAAAAAAAACGATTTTAAAGTGACGTTTTAGTTGAGACACTTCAAATAATTTACAAATTACAATTATTAAAAAAATTATTTAATCTAAAGAAACAAAGAAAAAATTATGATCTTTTCTGTCGACGATTTTTAACAATAATAGCAGCGCTATCTTTTGATGTAGTTTTAATATTTTGTGCGCCAACGTGAAAACTTTCGTAGCTACATGGCGCTGTTGTGTATGTTTACATATTTTATATTATTACTAGTTTTTTTTTGACTTGACAATTTTTTACACGAAGTTCTACGAAGTGTTTTTGTTGGAATAAATTAAACAATAATTGTTTGTTATATCATATCTAGGTTACATACAATAGGTACATGACAACAGTATACACAAAAATTTAATTTAAAATTCAATACAATTCATAATTTTTAACACAATGGAAGAAATGTCAGTAATTTTATTTTTAATTATGTTAGTCGTAATTTATATTAAAATCTGCTGGTATTTACTAATGTTATGCGTGTGCATGCGTGTAGGAGACGTGACAAATACGGCAGAGCATGAACGGACTTAAAAAAAAATTAAAGCACGAATTAGAAAAAACAAAATTTACGGTCAAAAAATACACAGAAAATTATGATAAAAATGACAAAATTAAATGTTTAGTTAATTTTAGTTATATTAAAAATAAATAATAATCGATTTTTTTATATATAGCAATTTATCATTGTTATATCAAATTTGAAAAAACCTGCACGTCTCCACTTACCGGACAGCTTTTTTAAATTCGATTGGCCCATCCATCTTTAAATAATATAACATCAGTATCAGGTGCGAATTTCTGCTACCTATACGATTTATTCAAAGTTTTGATAAATGTCAATCATAATCATTATAATATCTAAAGATAAACAAGATGAAAACCGAAAATTTGTAATATTAAAACAATATATAACTTAGTTTTTTATTTAATTTTCAGATTTCTGATTTTCGTGCCAACTGACAAGGTTTTCTTCTTTTTGCAAGTGTGCTGAATTTTAGCCGTTTTGCATCTAAGTACCACCTCATTTTGCAATATCCTATGTCTGTTGCCCTATCTCTCACAAATGTTACGAAAACATTTTGTAACACTCGAAAGAGATATTTTGTTTAAATCGTTGAGTCGTGCAATAACTGTACAATAATCTTTGAATTTAAAAATAAAAATATTGTGATTTTTTTTCGTTTCTTCCTAAAAATTATCTATATTCTTATAAGCAGGCGAGACCTGTTACTGTCCCTTTCATTGTATTTTATGCGTTTTTGATTTTGCGGTGGAAAGCACAGTAAAATCAAAGTGCAAGCGAGTTTCCAATCTAGGATTTGAAGTTTACTGGAATAGTCAATTAAATACACGATAAAGTTTTTCTTCAAAAAAGTTCATTATTAATAAGAAAGTGACAAAAAGACGTGTTCTTGGATCCTCCGCGTTAATTTTAATTTGAGAGTGAAAGAGGGTTGTGTAAACTTCAAAACTTGGCATGCAAATTTATGTGTAAGGCCTGATAAAAAATCACAAATAACATATTCAAAAAAGTTAATTTTTTTTTTTTACACTGATGTGGCTAGGATTTGATACAACCTGTTGCCGACTCAGTCATTGTATAAGAAATGTTTTTGATTTGGCAGTGGGAATACTTTTCGAGGGAATTTTAAAACAATGCTTATTAATTTACAGGATTGGTAATAAAATAAATATTTGAAGAAAAAAAAATTATCAAAGATTTAATTTTTTATATGAAAGTGACAAAAGTTCTATTTTTATAGTGCGCAACACCCTACAGTTATATTATATTTAAAAAGAATTATTTACTCAGCACTAATCAAATTTTAGTGGAGTTACTTTTTTTTGTTGTAATTCTATCAATTTGCTAGTAGATATATAAATTTATATTGCAGCGCACAAGTTTGTGGGCCGATTAAAATTCTGCACATAGATACTCTGATCACAACTTTTCCGCCCATGATTACTATATTATTATCAGTGACGCACTATATAGGCATAATGTGGTTTAATATTGTTATTTAAATGTTTTGTATTACTTCTGTTGTTCTACAACCACAGACCTTCGACGGTGGACCGTGCGCGGACATGCATCACGCGCGGTCAATGATGGATTCGTCAACGTCATAAATCATAATATTTTAACAAACGCCACAAAGCCGAAGCGTCTAAATCACATTACATTATATTCTAATGACGTGCGGTGCGTATTATATAAATATTATACGCGTATAATAAAGCCATCATTTTCAAATATAGTATACGAATCCGATAGTAGCCTCGCGATATCATAATATATTATTTTATCTACCCATTAAAATATTGGCAGCCACTGCATTGTCTGGCCCACAGAACGCCCGCAGAGCAGATTACTATCATTATTATTATTAGTAGTAGTAGTATAATTATGACGATCGTATGATTTATCATTATATTAGTAAATGTATAGGGTTATGACTTATAATATTGTAATGGTATATTGTCAATACGAGGTGATCTATTTAATGTACGTAAAACACTCATTATTTCATAAAACACTAACGTTTTTGGAACACATTCCCTTTACATGATTTCAAGTCGTTGCAAAACAGCATTTTAGATTCTGAGCGGAGCTAGGACCTAGGGATGTATTAATTTTACAATGTTGTGTGTTTTTTTATATTTTTTTTTTTGTGTCTATTGTTACATTTTAGGGCAGTAAAAGTGCTCCGATTTCTATCATTGGCATTTTTTCTATTAGGAAAGTGAGTCTAGTGATTACTTTGGGGGCTCGAAAGTAAAAAATTCTCAATAATTATTAAACGAGGCGGAAAAAACAAAAAAAAAAAAATTAGGGAAACATTGGAATTTGATAACATTGATTTTTTATTTTTGGTGTAACAAACGAAATAATGATTTATTTTTTATTCTTGTTGATAAATTTTATTTCGATCTGTCAAAAAACTTGAAAATTTAATACAAGGTTCTTCATCATTTGTTGTTGGTTAATTAAAAAAAAAGTTGAGCGTAAATCTTTAACAATTTTTTATAAGCGTCTAATGTTAAAATGTTGACAAAATACCCAAAAATCATAAAAATTTACAGTTTTTGATTAAGAAATTCATAAAAATTTTTATTTAAATCTAAGATTTGAAAATTCAACACAAGATTCTCTACAAGATTTTTCGTAAGCAGAATATTATTTGGAGTACCTATTTTTATGTAAAAAAATCAAATTTTAGACATAAGTAGTTTATTAGTAAGTATTTAAAGTTTAGATGAGCGGAAGTATAGGCCTACATTTTACTGAGTACCTCTAACCCCTGTACTCATTTTAACTTTAAATATTTATCAGTTATAACCCAAAACACATTTTGCTTTGGAATGAGGAATTAAAAATGCACATTGTCATTAAAACAAATATAAATTATAACGATAAAAAAATGGTTTAAAAATACATAATTTTCTTGAAAAAATGTTATTTTTAACGACTTAACATTATGTAAAAAAAAACTATTTTTACAGACGTTAATAGAATCACTCGGTGTAATACATAGAGATAGGTATATAATTCGTATGATAACATCCTATGGTATGGATGACGACGATAATGATTAATTTATATTAATTATAATCACGCGATGACGATCGTCGGTCGGTGAGAACTTCCGACGGTGGCGAAAAAAAGCAACCATCATCGGCCGTCGGCACACGCTGATTATATCTATCTTAGTATATATAGATGTAGTAGGTATATATAATATATCTTATAGGTGCCTCCCGTATACGTCGACCGGAGGACTTCGAAGGTCGATGATCTATCATGACGGGACATTCGTATACATATATTATTGTTATTATTACATTATGATATTGTGCACACGCATCAGAGAAACGCTGCCGACGAGACGGGAATATCAAACAAAAGAACATTATAACACGTCCGAACGACGACACGATGATGATGACGACAACGACGACGACGACGACGACGACGACGAACTATACGATGACGGGCGAGCGAGCATTGCGTGCGGTGGTTCCCGAGCAATAAGTGTGATATCGTATGTCGGTTTTAATATTGTTATTTATTTATTTATATGAATATATATAAGTTTGTATATAATGCACGTGGATAAAGTATAAAATACAACAAAAAGTTGTAATTATTATGTAATTAGCCGATGTATTGAATTTTGATATTAAATATAGCGATGTACCTTCGAAAATAATATTTTTTCGGAGCGTCATTCATTATTGGAGCAAATGGTTTAAAATTGACTTGAGTAGAATAGAGGATCTTGCTATCTGAGTATATAATATATGAATTGGATATTTGAGCAAGTAGGTAATTTGACCGATCATCGTTTGAATGAATTTATCTTCAAATTTTTCGTATCTATGACTACCTAAACGGCATTAGGGTTTAAAGTTAAATCAAATAAGGAGCATTGGCGTACTGTAGAACATGTAAAAATAAAATAAAATACAGACATAAACTCAAAACCAATTAAAATTATACGTTCAATTTTACTCGCGAAACGTGATGATGAAATTATCCATTCCGATTTATCATATCTATTAGATAGTGTACTCGTATATATAATATTATATCGTATTTGAAATAGTTTATTTTTGTCCAGTTTATTTGAAAAACTAACACAATAAATTAATATCAGGTTTGCTTATATACATAATGTCTATAGTCTATAGTTACAACTTACAACACTAATTAATGAATTAGTTTTTTGCTCAATCACACAAATATTTCTTTATTTAATAATTATTTTTATTCAACATAAATGTATGTAATTGCCAAAATCATTCCGGTTATAGTGCGCAATATAAAAAGAAATGGTAGCATACATTTTTAATAAAATTATGGTTAGTTATATACTATAAGTCATTTAAAACAATTTGAAAGTTGCAGAAACACTATAATATTATGCGTGCAGATCCAGGTCCCAGGCATCATATATTATATAATATTATGTATGGTCCTGGTGATAGCAGGTAATTAAAAATAATTAATTAATATATTTTTTCATTAACTCAACATATCATATTGTTTGTTGTAACTATATAAACGTACATTTAACGTTGACTTAAATTATTGAACTGGGTAACGATTTTTTTTCTTATCAACTCGCCCATATTTCATGTAAAGCATAATATCTATAGACATGTATTTTTGTGTGTTAGACGTATAGTAATATATAATTTACCAATTGGCAATTAAACTTATACTCATGTATTTTAGACTTAAATATGTCGTCGAACGGTGCTAAAATTATTGAAATACTTAAAGTATTATTCTTGTCAATAGGTGTACACCATCACAACAGCTGCACGTTATCGGATCGACAGCAAATTATGATGTCTGAGATAATATTTTCATTGTCTGCAAATGCGCGGACGACCTTGACAAAAACCCTAAAAATCATAATTCAACAGTGTGTATTGTGTTTCAGTTGTCACGATGCTAGATTTATAATTATATACAATTTTTTTTTTACAGATCGAATTGAATCATAATATAACAAACTCCGAACGGTATAGCCGTCGATTATTGATGACGTGTGTATACGAAATATTACGTATATATAGAGACCGAAAATTTCCACCTCCAGCAAAGACCCGAGAAATAACCGGAAACGCCAACTAAACTAAGTTTCCGTATAAAAATATGCAACTGTTGCATGCATTATGTAAATTCCGGTCTGGGGTGGGCTCTGCTACAGTTGTTTGAGCGGCAATAGTTACTAAATAATTTAATAATTATTGAATCGATATCATTATATAATACAACTATAATATAAGTATAATGAATCGTTGATCAATTAAAATCATGTTAGGTGGCATAAGAGGGACGTAACCAAGTGGCCCCCTCCTGAAAATTTATGATTTTGGCCCCTCCAGGTATTTCAACAACTGAAAACCCGACCTTGTTTAAGCGGATTTAAGTTAAATTATTTAAATATTGTTAATTAGTTAAGTTCATTTAATTGCGTGGTTTTTATTAAACCCATTAGCCATATTTTGAAAATAATATAATTTTATGTACTTTCGCACCGTTGAGCCTTTTGATAACATTCTATAATTTAGTATACTTTAATTTACTATTGTAAAAAAATTAGAACATATTAAGCCTTTTTTACGACTTCTATGTAAAAAATGAAAACACCCAACATACTTATAAACTATTTTATAGTTAGGTAGATTTTTATCACATACTTAATAAAAGGTAAAATAAAATTTAAAAAAATACAGTATTATTTCATATTATATAATGTGTGTAAGACACTTGAAATTTTATAATCAACAATAATAACGAGAGGAATTATCCCTCTAGAGCTTCTTTTCCCGAATTCCACCCTTGCACCCTTGCACCACGGCCACCACGAACAGTCCGAATAGAAAATCGCAAAAGTGTTTCGACGCGTCCAAATTAAATCATATAATTTCTTCGGTTCAGCTTACGAACGTCGGCGAATCAGATTATCAAGCACACGTCACACGCATCTCTAATGACAATAATTATTATAATTATGAATTTACATTTGACGCGGTTCGTGCGTGGGACACATTAGAAATCGGACGGGAAGAAATTATTATTTAACTCGTTATTGCACGTTACACTTATTGCCATACACGCGCTCCAACGATGTTTGTAACAATAGTTAATTAACACGACTTTTGCTGGGTAGGTGTGTTTGAAAATGGTATAATATGGCATAAACGACCAAGTATTTATCCCTCCGAATGAACATATCATAACATAATATTATGACATTACGATACACGTATATGTGGGTACAAACGTGTGAACATGGCACACACGACCAACTGTTGCGTAAAGACTTATTATTAGTGACCGGATTTTGTATTTAATGTTTCATTATGCATGCAGTTATCGCCAATCATAAGTGATAAAAGAATGTGACAAAAACATTTCTGCATATTTTTGGTGTTGGCGCACATTTATCAAGAATATGCAATGTTTCATATGTGCATATTATACGTTTCAAATTTATTCAAAGCGTAAATAAATTAAAAAAATAATACAATTTCGTGTTTTCCGTAGACCGTTATTTACTTAATTTATGATTGTATACTGGTTCTCTCATTGTATATTTTAATAATTTTACTCAATCTTATTTGTTATACTCACGTCATAACACGTGACATAACTTTTTTCCTACATCAAAATAAATATACTAACACTAATATTTTGAATTTTTCAAATGCATATTTTAAAATCGATGTGTATAAAAAAATTCGGTTTTTGCTATTATTACATATTATTTTATCATAAAAAACACAAAAGAAATCATAATATTATAATATATTAAAAGAGTATAAATGCAGCCAAGATGATCGTGTTATTACGGCGTTTCGGACTCCAGCTGAACGTCGGCCAACACTAGCGACGGGTTCTCCACGTACGTCTTCCAGTCCTTGAAGAATTTGGCCACCGCGGCGCCGTCCAGAATCCGGTGGTCGCCCCCCCAGGACACGCCCATAACGGGCGTCCGGACCAGCTGCTGTTGGTCGTTGTACCGCGGCCGGTAGTTGATCCGGCCCAGAGCGCCGATGGCCACCTCGGGTGGCAGGATCATTGGCTGGAACGCGGAGCCCGCAATCGAGCCCATGTTGGACAGCGTGAACGTGCCGCCCGTCACGTCGACTGGCGCCAGCTTTCCAGCCGCGGCCTTGGCCCGGAGCTCGGCCAGTTGGTGGGCCACGCCGACCACGGAGAGCGTCTGCACATTCTTGACGTTGGGCACGGCAAGTCCGAGAGGTGTGTCGATGGCCACGCCGATGTTGTGCGACCCGTTGGGCCTGTACGATCTGAAGTCCGGACTGGCGATACTGTTAAGACGCGGGTGCCTGACCAACGCCAGCGAGGTGGCCTTCAACAGGAACGGCAGAAGCGTGAGCTTGATGTGCGGCGCCAGCTGCGCCTTCAGTTCCATCAACCGGGTCAGGTCCACCTCGTCCGTGATGACTAACGTCGGTATCTTGTTGGACGCCTCCATCGTGTTCCGCATGGTCTTTGCGTAACCGGTCAGTGGCACGAAGTCTTGCAACAGCGGCGGCGCTGGCGGCTGACCTCCGACTGCTGTAGCGGCGGGGGCGGGGGCAGACCACTGGTCGGCGAGCCCGAGTACGTCTTCCTTGAGCACCCTACCGTGGTTGCCGGTACCCCGGACCGCCGTCAGATCGATGCCCTTTTCGGCAGCGATCCTGCGCACCGCGGGAGTGGTCAGCACCTTCGTCGTTTTGGCTGCTTCGGCGGCGTCTGTATCCGCGGGTCCGCACGACGGTTCAGCAGCGACTTCCTCCGCTTCATCGGCCACTACTTCCGTTTCTGACGCCACTTGCCCCGTGGCAGACTGGCCGTCCTCGTCCACCTCGATGTCTATTAGGGCGCTGCCCACCCGGGCCGTGGCGCCCGTCTCGTAGTGTACCTTGGTAATGGTGCCCGCGTATCGGCTGGTTATGGTCACGGTAGCCTTGTCGCTCTCCACCTCACACACGTCGTCGAATTCCGCGACCACGTCGCCGACGTTCACGTACCACTCTTTGACGGTCACCTCGCTGATGCCCTCGCCAATGTCGGCCAACACGAACGGTACGGTATTTTTGCCGGCGCGCGTACTGTAACCGGTGGCGACGTAGAAGTCGGTGGCTCTGCGGCCGCAGCCGAGGCGCGCGAACCACCGCCGCGGTTTGAGTTCCGGCGGACGGCGCGTCGACCCGGCCACGCATTTCCGGTCGCCGCCGCCGCCGCCGCCGCCGGAGCGGTGACGGACGCCGGCCAAGACGATCACCCCGCAACGCGGTCTGGCCGCGGCGGCGACGGCGGCGCGTCTCACCGTCAACACGCCGGCCGGTAACATGGTCGCGTAACCCGCCGTTTACACGTATACGCGGACGACGAAATTGAATATATTGCACAGGTATATGATGTTAATATGGTGATAATGTCGTGTTCGAGTGCAGTGCTCGCGTGTACACGTTGCCGTTGTTTACACGCTGACGCATCGCAGGCCGCGGTATAGACTGATTGCCATCGGATCCCGCGAGTCCGGGCCGCGCATGTTAATCAGCTGAACTCAAGGTCAAAAAAAAAACAAACGCACACGCGTACAAGTGATCGATAGGTGTATGACGACCGCCGTCCAACGCTCGTATATTTAATACGCGCCTTTTTAAAATGCGATAACGGGCGTGTTGCAGGTATAGGCATCGGTTTGGTTGGGTGCTCGTCGTGTGTACACTCGACGTGGCTCTGTGCACGCATGCTGCGCATCAAACACGCAGGTGCCTATTATAACAGTAAAAACGTCATGTACGCGACTAGACAGTAAAATGTATACAATAAAAACCGAACGTCTTCTTACTGTTGTGTGACTCGCATCATAAATCATTATTAATTACGCGGTAAACCGTCGTTGTCGTGTCGAATCTCGCGCAGGGCAACAGAAAAATGCTCGAGATATCGAACATTTCGAAATGTCGAGTTTGATTGTATAGGTATTATGTATTGCGACGGCAGTTTCGAAGAGATTTCAATTCTGTACGAGATAACTACGTGCGACGTAATAAGAATCTACTGGGTATATAGACATAATATATAGGCGGGTAACTATTTTAGCGAGGGAATACGCAGACCTTGCAGCTGGCAATCGTTATTATATTTTTAAACATAATTTATTGACGCCAATCATGGGTTCAAGATATAAAGTTGCCTAATGTTTTCGATTTATATAGGACTTGACTACTAAACTTGGAGAAAAAAAATAGCCCGCAGGAGGGGCAGCTGCCCACCCTATGTGCGCAACGCATATAGGCTATATATAGGTATTACCTCTTTGTTAGTTTGCATGAAGTTATAACGAAATGAAATAGGGACTATATATATATATATATTATAGTTTCAAATCTGTTCTTTTGATTTGTAAATTATAATCAAATAATAACACCTACCAATTACATTTCAAAACAAAAAAAGGAAATTGGTAGACATGTTTTACATGTATAAAGTATATATGGTTTTATTTATTTTAATGTTCTTATTTTGTTCAACATAATTTATCTACATTACTGCTACATTAAAACTGTTATTGTTTCGATATTACACCTTGATCTAATTTTAATTGGTACACATGATAAAACGAATAATGTCGATGATAAGCATATTGTCGATAAAATATTTATGTAAAAAAAAAAAATAAATAGGTAATAAACTTCAATCAGTAAGAATATTATCTTTAACTCACACACATAAAAGTACAGTAAAAATATCTCTTCGTAATACACTTATTGTGATTAAGATTATTAAAATTAATACCATTCCATATAATATGTGTAAGTGTATAATAACAATTTTATAAAGAATAATATCTGTGTTTTATCAGAAGCTTATATTAATATTGTGATTTTTATTTTTTTGGTTACCTATTTAGAATTTTTACTGTTTTATTTTTGTAAATTAAAATATTAAAAAAAATTTCGATAAAACAACAGATAATGTTATTCATAATTTAATTTATTGTTATAATAAATTTCGATAATAATTTCAAAAGTGGTCAAAGTTTTCATAATTTTTAGGGAACTGCAACATACTTTGGAGAGGTACGAAACTTCGAACTATATATTACACATGTATAAAACGAAGAAAAGAACGTACCTTTATGGGTTCTATTATCTATTATGGTTCCTGTCATTCCCGATACTTCAAGGTTCGATAGGTTCAAAGTTCAATATACATTATATATTGGACAGTGACACAATTGAGATGTTGCAAGTATGATACATACAATACCAAAAATATTCAAGTTTGTAGGTTTTAGACATGACTTACGTTGTATTTATTTTTAAAAATATGATACTAAACATCAAAATATGACTCAATTATATACATCTAATTTCAATAATTCAATATTATGTTAAGAAAGTTATTACCATATAATATTATTGTAATCATACTTAGATATTAGGTTGAGCTTTTATTATTAATCAATATTATATTATTTTAAATATCGGTGGAGCTTTTACACACATTATTTAATCAGAGGATTGGGGCCATCGAAAGAGGACAGAAAAAGAAGATTGAATATCCATTGGAAAGTTAGCAACATCAACAATTATGTGATCTAAATTACCCCGCTGATGTTAAAGATAAATTGAAATAAATATTTAACTAAAATGCTGATATTTCGTTAAAACCTAGTTCTCTAAAGCAGATGCACTGTATTTTTACCTGTTTTTGGTATATTTTTCAGATCGGAATTCGAACTATATTTATCTATATATTACACACTGTGAAAATATATCAAGATGCTTGCCCGTTGCTCCTAACCTAATGCGTGTCATATTATTATTATATCGTACGTGACGCATTATATATTTTTCATTAGACATTTCATATAATAACGTAATAAACCCGTTTTGGTTTATCGGCCGCCAATGTTATTACGCATATAGAACATAATATAATATTACTATTTTTTACATACAAGTGTGTACCCATTTAGTCATTTAGACGTTATTTGTACGCGTTCGACTGCGGCAAAGTTCACCGCGCCAAGGTATATTATATTTACAGGGTGAATCACCAAGCGTGCTCGCTCCATTTTTTTTCATCAAAAATGCAGTTGCCCAAAATCTGATTTTTAGAATTTTTAAATTTACTTAATCACCGTGTTTTTAAATTCTTGAGAGTTTTTGTATTACTTAAGGAGTATCCTGTGGGATATACAAACCTCTGTTTTTCAAATAGAATCCACTTTTTTTCCGGTAAATTTGAACGAATTGTTAAGTCATTTAACTTTGTATATAGGTCCATAATGATAATGAATAGGATTGGATTATATAGGGGCTATGGTGAATTGAAAATTTTAGGAATCAATATTAATCTATCAACATTTATAATTTGTAAAAATGGTCAAAGTATAATAAACAGTACTATATCCAATAATATAAATATTTTATTTTTATATTTTTGTAAAATTCATTGTTAAGAACTTTTATTCTTAGTATTAACATTTTAATAACTACAATTTTCGAATTTTAAATTTGGTATACCAACATTTAAAAAAAAAATTATTCACTATGTAATTTACAATAAAAAGGGGTGCTTTCAATTGAAAAACAAAAATTTTTATCGACACTTTTTAAATAGTATAGACAATTTAAAAAAAATTTAAATATGGTCTTAAAGTAGGTATATTTAAAAACACCAAAAATTAGAATTTGAATAAATTTTTTATCAAATGAAAAAATGAGGGGAGCGTGCATGGTAAATCACCTTATATAATATGGTAATCATTTTATATCATAACATAGTATATAGTAGATATATATATTTATTTATGTATGTAGATATCCACACCGCTGCAAAACACCGAGTACTCAAAACACGATAATAATATTCGCAATATCAAAATCAAACCTTAAAACAAGAAAAAAATTATGTGAATGTTATAAATTTCCCTTGTTTATTTTTTCCTTTTAACTCGGGCGACTATGCCACATCAGTGTGCACAACAATAATATACAATTCAGTTATTATACGATGATAATATTATTACCGTAAAAGGTATTATTATTATATATTCTATACAAATACTATATTTAATTTTTAAATGACCATTAAACATTGCTGCAAATACTTCTACAAGTATAATTGTCAATTTAATAATATCACGAGTTCTTTAGGTTTCTGAATAAACCGATGAATTGAATTGCATACAATAATATTATTATACTGTATGTATTTTTTATCTACCTACTTGAAAAATTATTTTTTATTTATATTTAAGAACCAATAAAAACAATCTGTACAAACAAATATCACGCTATAGTGGAAGTTACTCATTGGCCATTGGTAATACACTAATATACCTCACATGCTAATTAAAATTAAAATAGCATTATTTAATATTTAATAATCAGTTCCGATTACAGTTTCTTATTTATGTCTGAAGTTTATCAGGAATAGATTTAAGGAGACAGGACATGAATATTAGAGGGTTAATGTTTGAATCTTGCAGTTTCGTGAAAAATCGTTTAAAGTAAAAGACTTGTAAATTTGGTAACGGTATTGGTTTTTAAAATTCAAACCTATGCGTTTGATATGTCATCATTACAGTTGCCTGTAACGTACTTATATAGAAATGAACAATTATTATTATTATATTATTCCAATGGCGTACAAAATAAAATATTTTGTGTTAAATAATGAAGTCAAATTTATATGTATGTTTCAATTAGTACAGATGAGGAGTAACCATGATGACCTCGAGCATGAATTGGAAGGTGGCAGAATCTATAGGTGGTTTCAAAACTACCGACTGACTGAACTGATGAAGGATCCCAAAGAATATCTTACCACATTACAGTAAAATTTACGGAGATTTTGAAAATAAGTGAGCTTGACTAGGTGCTGGTTTTATTATTTGTTATACATTATTAAACGAGATGAACGGAAGATATATTTTCAATAAATATTCTTTAATTTTTTTGTTTTTCTAACGGTTTAACTACTATTATTGTATCTATTGTAATCTTCGGTAAACAATTTTTAATGAACGTTTAAAGGCTTAAATTTTGGTAAAATTAACAATTTATTAAATTTTAATGTTTTTACTACTAAAATCTTAAATATATTTTTAGTCTTCCAGATGGCCAGTTAATCATTTATTTTATTTCTTTTGATAAAAAATATATAGTTTTAAATGTTGAGTAAGTATACGTATTTGTATATACAAAATTGTTGTACTGCTAACGCATTCATTTTCGGAATGAAGACAAAAAAATGAATAGACTCAGCTATAATTCCACACATACTAAACACCTAAATACTATTTTTTTTTTTATTCATATTTTTTAATAGTTACATGAGCATATTGGAATGTGAAAAAATATTTCTTGTTTACCTACTCGTGACGTAATAAAGAAATTTAAAATTTATATGTCTATTGATGATATAATGTACCTAATATTTATTTAAAGTACCTAAACGTCCTAATCTGTTCTTGAGTATCAATTTTAATTAAACTTATTTTGTACACATTCCAAATTATTATAAGTAATGTAATTACATTAAAAATAATTACAATTGAACACATTATTTTTCAATTAGGTAATAAGAAAAAGTAATAACAAACTTTTTATACTAACGCTATAAAAGAATTAAAAACAAACAAATATGCGGCTCGGATACTATTTTTTATACGTGTCGGAAATATATTACATAAATAAAAATATATAATATTATTATGTATAAGTATTATGTACGTTTTTCATTTTAATGAAATTGTCTAGTATTGGAGTGTTTGAAGCTTGTATAGTTCATCAGTCACCAGTCATCGGTCATCAAAGTTCACGTTATTATCATATTAATATAATTACAATTTTTTCAGTATAGACTATAGGTATACATATAAATGTATAATCGGCTGTACAATTAACAACACGTATAAGCACGCATTGGCA
>JACXSJ010002045.1:0-58852 GCA_014851325.1 Pentalonia nigronervosa | reverse complement strand
AGCAATGGCACAAAAGTTCGAAGTAACGGAGAACCAATGGACATCAATAGAAACTATAGTTAAATTACTTAAACCTCTACAAGTTATTACAACTGTATTTTGTGGTGAAAAGTATTGTTCAATTTCAATGGTCAGGCCTCTTCTTAACATTGTTGTGGAAAAGCATTTACAACCTCAGATAAATGACGATGAAATTGCTGAAAATTTTAAACATACTGTAATAGAGGAATTAAAAGACCGTTTTAAGTTAGGATGGAATCCTTCCAGTGTCGTGTCTGCTAAACATATTGCATCTTTTCTCGACCCAAGATACAAGGATTTAGAACATGAGGCAGTCGAAGTAAGAGAGGAAATTCGAACACGAGTCAAGAGTTTGTTAGATGATATTGGTATAGATAATAGCGATATTCAAATTCAAACATCTGAGACAAAAAACGACTCCAGTGCACTTGCATTTCTATATGGTGATAAGGGCAACTGTAATACAGATGATTCTACAGTTCAGCTTCAAAATTACTTGGCAGAACCACAATTACGGTTTGATTTTAATGCATTGGAATGGTGGAAGACGCGGTCTTAACTTAAGACCGTAGTGGTTGCACTCAACGCGAACAAAATAACTTCAGCATCGTCAATTACCTTTAACATTTTCACTCCATTCATTTTTTGGTCTTATAGCCATTTCAGATTCTACTGCACCTGGACTGATATTCTAAAATTAAAAGAGACATTTTTATCGATATATATTTTCAAAAATGTAAACAATTATATTAGGAATATTAATTTTAGATTCTAAACGGAGCAATGAATATTTTGATTTTTTATTTTTTTTGTTTCTGTCATCACATTTTGGGGCAATAAAAGTGCTTCGATTTTATTCATCAGCATCTTTTCCATAGGAAAGTGAATCTAGTTGGTGCATTAGGGGGGAGGGGGGTCAAAAGTAAAAAATTCCATATAGTTTTCTAAAGGCTTGAAAATGTAATACAAGGTTTCTCATATGTTGTTATAATAGCAGTTGATGAAAATTCATCAAAATATCGAACATTTCCAAATTATTTTGTATTTAAAAATGTATAGATATGTTAAATTTTGACAAATTATATCAAAATTTGAAATCCTTATAAAGAAATTCATGTTAAGTTATTTTTAATATTTTTAAGTTGCTATAAAAACAACTAGAAGCTTGTATTAAATTGCTAAAACAAAAAATTGTTATTAACAAAAAAATGTGCGTGTGTATTTTCTATGATATACATTTCTGTATAATATAAAGCATCTTATGTGGAATATTGTATTATATTTTCAAGTTTTCTGGCTGTCAAGCATTTTTTATCAACACCTTATAAAAAAAAATTTTAATTATTTCTAAATATTATAAAAAATTTGTTAAGTATAAAAAATGATAATTAATGTAACAGTGACATGTTTGTTAAGTTTCTATATAACTTTTGAATTCCAACAAAAAATCTACAACTAAAATTGTTTAATGATAAATTTCATGTGGTAATAAAAAATATTTTTAGAATTATAATTAACTCTTTTTTATAATTATTGTAATCAAAATTTATGGAATCTTGTATTATATTTTCGATCTTTTGGTATAAATTTTCAACTACTAAATAGATTTTTAATTTGTTGATTTCGTCAAAATGAATTTTTATTAGGGCATTTATTATCGACTATTCTTAAATAGTTCAATATAGGCAATTTTCTATGTGGCTTCGTGCGGGTTATGTAAATCTGTAAGTGATCATATTTAGTGTGAGTAATTGTGTGTAAAAGAAATAGCGGTGTGTTCCCGCACATGTCAATAATGTACTACACGAATATTAATTATTTTGTTTATTTGGTCAAAAGTATCAACCTTTTGTCAAGCGTATTAACTAACCTATAGTAATCCAATAACATTTCTGAAATTATAGTTGAATTCAACATAAAATTTACTCTATTATATTGATTTTCTTACAATGTTGAATTAATTTTTTCACTTTAATATTACTTACATATTAAAGTTTTTATTAGTCAAAATTTAAAAATCTAATTTTAAGAGTTGAAGTCTTGAGGGGTTCAATTTTCAAAAAAGTGAAAAAATGTTTTTCAAGTAAACGTCATGAAAAATTAAAATATGTTTTCAGAAGTCTTATCCGATAACTGAGATGGCTGCGTACGAGTTAATTCCTGGGTTATTAAAATGTATGCATGAGTTTATTCTCTATTGTTGTATATCAGTAACGAAAATAACAGGTATTTTATTAATTGTTATTGGTTATGATAATTGATTTTAGATAGCAGTTTTTTTAGTTGAACATTCTAGAGCAGCGATTCCCAAAGTGTATTCCGCGGAATCTAAGGGTTCCGTGGGACAATCCTAAGGGCTCCACCAGATGTATGCAAATATTGAGAAAATTATTCTATATTAAACTCGGAAAAAAAAAGTTCACGAAAAATTGAAGTTTAGTTGCAGTTAGAGACATCGGGGTTCCACAAAACACAAACTATTTCCGAAGGGTGCCGTGGTCGTAAAAGTTTGGAAACCGCTGTTCTAGAATATTAGGCGTGTTCCAGTATTGTTGTAACCATTAGTTCAACATAAATTTGAAGTATCGTAGTTGTGTATTTTTCGTAATGAACATTTTTGAATGAATATGAAATTTATACTAAATGAAGTCATTAACACCAATGGATGGATAAAAATGTTATTTCCATAAAATTCTATCAAACAATATCCAGCGCTAGATTTGTAGTAAGAGTAGCTGTAAGTGTTATTTAAAAATCAATTTTAATAATGAAATTACAGGAAGCAACACAAATCATAACCATGACAAAATTGAGGAAAATATTAGCAAGCAACAAGCGCTAAGAAATTGCATAAAAAAAGAAAGCTATTGAAGATATTTTTGCAAAGCCTTCAAAATTAATTCGCAGAGAGTTGAAACAAGGAGATATTAGCACTTTAACGAGTAATTTAACTTATCTGTAATATGGCATAATATATATGGAGCTCGTTCTACTATTCATTCTCCACTGCCAAAAAGGGCTATGGAAACACACACAATTTTAGAATCAACAAACTATATAAAACTAATGACAACGAATAGTTTGTATTTGTTAATAATAGCGTGAGTTCTATTATAGGATTTCTATTGAACGTAATTTGAAAGTTTTATGTAACGTCACAGACATTTATATGGATGAGACTATTAATGTCTGCCCTAAATATTTCACTCGACTTTTTACCTTTCACGGATTTAAAGATGACGTATATATATATCACTTGTATTTTTCTTACTACACAACAAACAAAAGACCACTTACGAGCTAGCGTTCAAATATTTGGTTGATCACTGTAGTTTGCATGGAATGACATTCGTACTTATTCAAGTATTTCATAGATTTTGAGATTGCGATTTATATGGCAGTAGAGAACATATGATCAACATCACAAATACATCACAATTATTTTTTGGCCTATCCCTTTTAGACCCAATAGAAGTTATCGATTGCTTTACAGACGAGTTAATAGCAATTCAACCAACAGATGACGAAAAAATTGTAGTGTTTATAGATTACGTATTTGATAGTTATATTTCCCCAGAAGCAAATTTTCCACCAATTATATGGGCTTAATTCTCCACTACTTTAAACAGAGCTACGAATAGTTGTGAGAGTTATCATTCGAAACTCAACAGTTATTTTTATAGTGGATACTCAAATATAACAAATTTTCTTGACAGAAGTGATGACTAATTATACTGGTAATCTCATTATCAGATACCAGTTTTTAAAAACAATGTGTTTTAAATTTTTACCTAACTACTAAATTTTTTTACTAATAATTTTTGTATCATATATATTTAGTACACCAACAATATGGGAATTAACTCGTACATATCTCTTAATAGTTCAGGAATCAACTAATACATAAAATAGATCTCGGGAATCAACTCACCAAGAGCGACTGGGATAGACAGTACCCTTTTAGCATAAAATAGGTGTATTTTGGAAGAAAATATTGCTGGGATCGAATCCCCATACACTGATTCGGAAAGTAATTTTTAGTGACCATTGTATAGTGGAAGGAAAGCAAATTTCTTAGAAAAAAGTATTTACTGTCCATTGGACGGTAAATGGTAGTCATGTTTCAACAATTCAACCGACATCAATAATTAAAATATCGGCGCAGGCTTTACAATCAAATATTTGTACGACTTATATTATACTTACGTAATTTCCAAATTAGTCAAAGTGTCCATTTTCGTACATATAGTAGTGCAGTCATCATATACCAATTAGCCAAAAATGCCCATTAATTTACATCCAATCAAAGTTCAACTTTATCGCTAACACAAAAACTGTTATGTATAATACATTATATTATACAGACGGTGACGTACAATCAGGAATACATATCCATTATACATTAAACTGTGATCATATTATACAACGGCATTATATTCGGTCATATACGGTTAAATAACATTTATTTTTTTTTTTTTGGAAATGGGACAAAAAAACCAACAAAAAAAAAAAACCAAATACCGTCGACTCAACAGTTATAAATCCATACGATTCGACAAAATCGGGTGACCTGTCATTGGCATATTTGTTTATACGCCAAAACGTTCAGCATATTTTTACATATTATTGTCGGCGACGAGAGGCTGGACAAAAAAAAATTATAATAAAACTAGAATTTTTTGACCATTTGCCGGGTCTGATCACTATATATTATTGTTATGGTATCTAGCGTTCAGATTGTGTGGCTGACGTCGAGGACTCGCGGTAAAGGGGGTGTCCGAAAAATGACCCTTTTTGTCACGTTCACAACCCTTTGCAATATTTCTGAACACTATAATATATATATATATATATAAACAATAGTAATAAAAATAATAAAAATACACACGCGCGCGTCGCGTCAACTATAAATCGGTTGTCATCGACAGCACGGGGCATTTCGGAGAAAAAATACTATTCAAAGTACGCTCTGTTATATTATAATAATATATAAATTATAATCTATATACTATATAAAGTGTATTAAAATATCAAAATATAAAACACATATACATAATATTATATAATAATGCAGTGTTGTGCAAAACGTATTATGTTTAGCGATCCGAGGCAAACTATGCAATTTTAAATTTTATTACACCCTCCTCGACGTTGTAATTATCTAATGTTTTCCAAAATAGGCCAAAGCTGATGTTTTTCAACATTTGTTTATAAAGATGAATAGTTGCTGCTAGTATTAAATACACTTAAATACTTGAATACCTATATATTATATACATCATTTTATTTAGCTCATAAAGTCATAAAGTATGGTGTACAATATATAGTTGCCAACAGCAACAATTGCTATTAATATAATATAGATATTTAGATGGTCTGTGAACTATAACTTAAAGTAAAACAACACTTTAAAAATGATTAATGTCGGTTAACGATACTGTATAAAAAAAAACAAATTAACGTGAATAATTTTGAAGTTTAATAATTTAAATTTACAAACTGTTGCCGTAAAGCAATAATTAATTGATCCCTCGCACAACTCCATCGCGGCATAAGACCTGATAATACCACCGTGAAGACTAGTTTCTCAGCCCGTACATTTTGGCGACCTCAACGTGATTTTCTTTACATGTTATGTTGTGCGAAAATATTTGAATTGTAAGTAATCAAACATAATCACAATTTGTATTTATTTCTTTTTCTCCGTTGTGCAGTAGACAATTTATTATATCTGACGCACAATCGTTATATCTAAGTGGAATAATATCAAGTATTTTAATTGGCAGATGTGAATTAAAACTATTATTTATATTCAATAATACAATAGCAGTTTCTTAATATAGGTACTGAATTTTATATTTGTACCGTGAACCTTTTCATTACTTTTGTGGTTGTACGTTATATACGTAGGTACTATATTATACGTTTACTAAAATTAAATGTTTCCTTGTCTGCTGTTGTGCATTTTATAAATTAGTCTTTCTTTTTTCGCTTTCTTCTCTTACTTTAGATATTGTGTATTTTTGTTTATAAGAGTAAGCACATATACATAAAGTCGTACTGCTACTTTTTTATACAATTCCATGCTAGTTTATAGGCAGGTCCTGATTCCAACCAAAATGGTGCTCGACGAGAGTGAACTGAAAGTGAAGATTGTCTTAGTTAAACGGCGTTGGGTGATCTAATCAAGGTGGGCCTGACTTGTATTAAGAACTTAATATGCGAGCTCGAGTCGACAAAGGACAATTAAGTTTCTTTTTTAGAGTCTAAACAAGAAGAGCTTCCTCGCTTGAATTCTATATTTGATGGCATTCAGTCACAAATAAAACTATTAGTATTATCAATGATGTCAAAAAGCAGGTGGAGGAGCGTAGTGTATTTAGTAAGACTATTTTAGTATTCAATCTCAAATACAAAAAATTATAGTTAACTTAAGGATTGAAGTCTTAATAATATGTCTCATAGTTCAGCAGCTGTTAATCGTGAACGATTTGCTCCAATCTTGCTTCCTACTTTCAATGGCAATGGTGAGGACTAGAAAGCGTTCTTCGATTGTTTTCGGGCTATGGTACACGAGGATAACATATTACCACGACCTAAAAGTGTTTCTATTTTATTTCAAGCGTTAGTTTTATGAACAAAGGATTGAGCGGCTCAAGAAACAATTCAACAACCAAGGTTTGGTCGTTCAGCCCCACACCAAGTCAACTCTAGACACCCTATTTGTGGATCATCCTAATGCAAGAATACATCAGGAGCTGTATGCACATGTGTGTGCACATCGATCTGCGCTGAAGGTAACTGGGCAGCCTATTGAGTATTGGTATTTGTAACTATAATTGTTAGTCGACTGGACGCAGTTATGAGCCACAATTGATAATTAAAGCAGCAGGGAACGAGTTTGCCTAAGTATGCGGATTTAAAGAAATCCATATCCAGCAGATTTATTGCCTTTGAAGCTAATTTAATTTAAAGGTATTGAAGCTTGGTCATCAAATATGTCCAGGCACTCAAACAGCAAAAGGGGTTGTACGGGACGGTACGGGACTCACTGTCTCATATTGTTTGTTCCCGTACAATAAGCATTTAGGTTGGAAAATTGCAACTAGTCAAACAGTCAATTTACAAATTATGTGCTTCTAAATTAATATATAATGAATATTATATCTATAACATTAATTACGCTCAAAATCGATATTGAATCCATATAGTTTTAATTTCTTTCAAATTTAATAAAATTCATAATATACAGCACTTCTATTTAATAGCAATATCACAATTTAAAATTTGAAATGGTGGCGCATAAATGTTTTGAAAGGCTCTTGTACCGTCGATAGAGGTGCAAATAGTGTGTAGCATGGCCTAGTTTAATATAAACCTCCCTCCCCCCCCCAAAAAAAAAAATATATTAGTCGACATCAATACCCATAAATTTTTTATGTCTGCCAATGTCAGTTTAGTAAAATAAAAAAATTAATTAAACTTTCAAGTATAATAAGAAAACCTAAATACGCATAAAACACTAATAACTCTAAATTATTCTTTATAAACTTTCTTATAAACTCGTAGTTATTAAAAATCAACACATTTTCTCTACTGTAATATAATTTAGTAATTATATTTTAGTCGATAAATTGTAATATTGCTTTCTATTGGAAAAATCATCAGTTGCTTTACTTACCAATAGTTCTTCTCCTTTCTTCTACCGTGTTGGGTGTTGTTATTATTTAATACCTAATCTGTTCGTAACCACCCGTAATCACAGATTTGGAATTCGCGATTTAATTTTCATTCCGGAAAATTCAGCGATTCAAATTACAGGGGGGGGGGCTGTGTATATATAGTGTCAATTATTAGAACTTTTCGTCGAAACACTGCGGGACGCTATTGATTCAGATATTACGGGACATTCCCGTAAAACACGGGACGTATGGGGGGACCCTGCGAGTATACATAATAATAACTGACAACTATTATACAGTAATATATAAGTAGCGGCCGGGTGTTGTGCGTGCATAAATGGTTTGATGGTGTGCGGGATATAGCTCGTGGTGTGGGGATCGAGAGTACCTATACGCGTGGCAGGAGATCTTTTGGCGGAACTATTATAATATTACCTATATATTATGTATAATAATACGATTTACATGTATGTATACGCATAATGTGTAGAGGTACCTATATTATAACCCGCCGGGGTCGAACAATAACCGACAAAAATGTATATAATATTATCCCCATGGGCATATATATATATATATATATGATATACATTAGTAAACTATGCACACGCACATTATATATATTTATATATACTGATATGCTCTGCGTATTATTATGTATATTATATACAGTATACGCACAATATCGCACGCGTATACATGTCACCTCATCGCGGGACATATACATATATATATATATAATATTATTAAGTCCATATACGCGTACCTATATGGTTATATATTATACATTATATATAATGATGTATGTGTGTGCGTGTGTAGATATACTGCACGGTACGTCTGTATAGTAGGTTTATATGATATATATGGACCGGTGTAAGTATTGAATGCTTATTATATATATATATATATATATATATACACCGCGGGGGGGAACTGGGTGGAGTTTGGCTGGGTAAACGCGGTCGGTGATTCGACGTGGCCCCCGCCGCCGGCTTACCCCGCGAGACGTGTACGTGTTATTATTATTATTATTATATCATTTCAGTTTATAATAGTCGCGTATACATATAATAATAGTGGTGCGTGCTTTATATATATATTAAATTATGTACTGTTCACCTGAAATTATTATACACGCCCGCGAGTGTGTGCGTTATTGTTCTGCCAAAATACAAACGAACGCGATATTATATATATATATATATATTATACTAGGTATATACTATTATATATATATATATATATATATAAAGTAATACAATGATAATAATAATATATAAAATTATGTTTACAGTGTGTGTGTGTGCGCGCGCGCGCCAGTGATTGTACTACAGCCGGATCGTACGGCAAGAATAAAATAATATATTATGCGCGTGCCGGCGGGGCGTGACTCTGCGGCGTCGCGGGGTGGAGCCAGGCCCGTCGCCGCGCCCGCCCGACCGACGACGACGGCCGCGGGTCGCGCCCGAGAGTCTCGGCGTCGCCGCCCGGGCGCCGTTGTGTACGCGTATCCGCCGGCAGTAACGATGAGTTTGCCCAGCGGTGTGGACATGACCGCTGCCCTCATGTCGCAGCATCCCGCCGTACTCGGAGGTCTGTCTCCCGCGTTCTTCTTGCAGCGAGCGTCCGAGCGGTACCAGCGGACGCCCAAGTGTGCCCGGTGCAGGAACCACGGAGTCGTGTCCGCCCTGAAGGTGAGTGTGTTGTCACTGTTGCTATACCATCATACCTGACCTAACCAGTTAGGTATGATGTCCACGTCGGCTATCGCGGTAAACATCGCCGACTGCTGCTCCTGGGGGGGGGGGGGGGGGCGAACTCGGGAAAAAATAATTCGCGGGTGGAGGGTGGTTTGAAACCACCCCGGTTTGGCTACGGACAATATAACCGTAGTACAGATATTTAATTGTTATTATAAAAATAAGACGACGAGCGCTTAGTGCAGTTATTACTCAACTAATTATTATCAGTACGTTTTTTTTTCCCGAAAAAAGTCTTATAGGTATGCCTATATCATTTAAATAAAGTATAAAATTCACTATGTTTTTGATGTTATGACCATACATGTTCGTATTTGTACCATAATACTTTAAAATTGCTTCCGACATTTAAATTACCTCTGGTAGGTAAGTGTATAAGAAAAAGACTATTAAAGTTTTAAAAGCAAAGAAACTTCATTTAATGTTCCTGAATAATTTCATATTAATTGTGATTTATAAAATATCATTGTATTTATAATAGGATCTAATTTTTAAGCCACTGATAATGTATTATACAATAGTTGATTTTGTCTTTATGCCATATATCCGATTATATCTTCACATATAGATGTAGTACTTAATATTTTGTAAATTTATTTATTCTGTAGGTGTCGTTTTAATATTATGTGTTCTTATAATTTTATGAGCAAAATGATTGGTCTTGCTGATAACGTTAAGCAATTTATTAGTTTCACTTCGATTGTCACTAATGTATTACCTATACAAGATAATTCACACAAAATTCTTCCCCCTTCTTTTATGATAATACATTTATTCAAATTCTAATGTTTGGAATTTTGGGTATACCAATAAGGGTAATATTTCTAAAAATTAAATTTTTATAACATTGAAAGAGCGTTCAAACACAAAAGTATCTATGATACATATTATGAAATATTTTCTGATGTATTAAACTTGAAGTACCTACTTAGGGTATTAGGCCAAGACATGTATTGGTATATGTAGTCTAATAGGTTGAGAAGATATGGGGGTTATCACTATTAATATCGTATGTAAAATCACTATTAAAGTCTAAAGACTTTATTATCGCCCGTTTCTTTAAGTATCTGAGAACAATTTCATAATACAAAAATTACTGGTTCAAATTTGGATCTAAACGCATCAACATTTTCAAAAAAATTATTTACAGTTACAGTGATAAAATAAGATAATAAATAGAAATTCGTATCATTGGGAATTGCAGTATGCTCTTTAAATGGTATCAACATTTGAGTATTCAAAAATACGTAAGAACTTAAAGTGCATGTATCTAAACATTTCAATAATCATAATTTCAATAAACGCACAATAATACACAATTATACTTATAGGATATGAGAATAAGCATACTTGGTGAATCACACTGGTTGTAATCATATACTTATACATATAGTACGCATCCTTAATACTGCAATACAGGTTTAACAATTCAAATACTTTATGAGGAGATTGGTGGCTCTTCATAACACTTTATTTTGTTCTGTTCAAATTAATCTTGTTTTAAGCCTAATTATTGAAGTACAATAATAAATTGTGTTAACATTTCAATAATAATATATTTATATATGTATATTCCATAAAGCACTATGCATAAAATTATTTCTGGAGTAAATATAACATAAATAATAAATTAGAGCATAAATATACTTTTCAACAATATACAAGTACTATTTTTAAAACTAGATCTGGACATAACAAATAAAAACTATATAGTAAGTACAATTAAAAAATAAATTTATTTGTACCTTATTAGTGTAATTCGTTATTCGACTTTTTACGGTTAGTTTATTTTCAAGTTCAACTAGATATTGATAACTAATTTAGTTTCGATATGTGTTGCACTATTGGGTACTAATGTAAATTAAATCAATTTATTTTTGCTTAGTTATCTTGAAGTTGGCAATGAGTTGAGTTACAATTTGTAATGTTAGTGCTCATGTCGTAGCTACATCACTTTTATTCAACCAAACTGTATACTGTATACTCTATTATCATTCAATAATCAATACTCGTAAAGTCGTTACTAATAAAATATTAAACGTTATTAAGATTGCTATTATAAATGAATAATTAAAAAAAAAAATTATTTTTTAAGTAATTTATTACTTATTAGATATGTATTTAGTTACTTAAATAATATTTAATGGAATATCGTACGAGTTTTACATATTTAACACCTCTGACACATAAAACATATTATAATTTAATATATTTAAATAAATCACTTATACCTTGTTATAATACATACGACTCGGGTAGGTACTTATATACTTATCTACTCTATAAGAGAGAAAAATGCAAAGTAGCTTTCTAACGTAAATACAATTCCACGAACATAAATCCGAATTTTATCTCACGTTCATTAATGCTCATTTAATTTACTTTAAAAATCAACCTACGCTTATTTAATTTCATTGAAACTATACTTTATAATTTCCTGAGTTTTTGTTTAATTGTATAATAATTTTGAGTTGTAAATCATTTGTTTCTATATACCTCTTTAATAAACATTTGATTATACACTGTCAAAACAATTTTGGTTGACATATTGTACATAAAACGTGTGACTATTCGACGTCACACAATTTGTAAAATTAATGTTATACTGTTTAACAAACCAATATAATTTTATATATTTACTGTCCTGAAAAGCATTAACTATAGGATGCCCTAATTAGTTTTAGAAAGGTCTATAAATTAAAATGTTCATAGGTTTAAGTATTGCATGATGACAGACTTACTTATTTTTGTACATAAAAAATGTATTGATATTGATATTTTGTTTGAATGAATAGGTATGTAAAATAATTAATTTAACAGATTTTTGTATAAAAATCATTTAATTACACTATAAAGTATAGTAAATAGCAAGTACTAATGATATATAAACGTACACACAGTAATTATTGATTTCTACGTCATATATAAATAAGTACATTTGTCGTGATTACTTACATATCTTGCTTATAAAAATTATAAGTACTATATTAATTAAGTGCCAATGCATTAAAATTAATAAGTTCTGTTTCGTTTGCATATTGCGTATATGCTGCAGAATATTAATGAGAATTCAGTTTTCACGTAAACATTAACAACTATAAACTTATTTTGACTCGATACAGCAACAGCCGTAATAATTTGCATAATTATTTATAGAAAAAACTATGTGCATTATAATTTAACATAGTGTAATAACGTATAAAATATGCAGGATAGACTAGACTAAGACGGACGTTAGATATTATCTTCTACACTTATAAGTGCTGGAGAATGATATCAGTAAAATAGTAAAATTACGCTATTACCTTCCCCCAGATGTTTGGAGGGCTCTCGAGGTCGCGCATTCGAGAATGCGATCAAACACACCGTACAATATAACTCTATGTGACGAATATCCAAATCTGATACACGTAGTATATTATAATATTTTAATGTGTCTTACACTCTTACCTGGTCCGCAGTTGTCTATGGACTATACTGTAGTAGGATAAGGTAACACGAATTAATTACTCAAAGTACTTGAATCGAAGTAATAAAAAAAAGAAACACACTGATTACTGTTGATAAAAAAGTGGCCCAGTTGTCGCTCGTGGATTCAGTATTGAGAGGTTGTTGCTTGGATGGTTGGTGCTCATGCACTGACTTAGGGGTGATACGGATGAACTGCCCAGATAGAGTCAGGCGACTTTATCAAAGGCTCTCGTGCCTCAAAGAGATAGATTTCTCCTCGGCGGCACAGACTTTTTATGACCGTTTCTTTTCTCTGGCGGCCTATAAGAAAGCCACATTTCAAGCAACATTTTAACATTTGCAAATACATGATCGAATAATACGGATCGTCTCTATTGTCCGCGATGAAGATTTTATTGGAGGTGTCTGATTTCTACGCGCGACAGTCTGGCTGTTATTTGTTTATCTGATATAATTTATTAATTTGTTATAATGATTTATGAGCATATCATTACAATAGTTTAAGTGAAATATTTTATCGTATATTTTATACACGGCGTATAAATAAATTAAGACTTGCATTCGAATCTTTGTTCGTGACGTGTTTAAGTTTATGTTACAATTATATATCGAATAGTCGAAATCCACTTTTTAATGAATAATGAACAATAAATTATTTAAATTAAAATTAAATTTACCTATAAGTTAAAAATTAATAAAACGTCTTAATCGCTTTGTAACGTAATTATTTATGTAATTTATGCAATATTTATTAATTATTGATGACCTATTAATAGCGTAGGTATTCCTCTTCAGTAAATTTTCTGTATACGCTGATGATTTAAAAACGTTTAAAGTTATATTAAATTCATTAGAAGATTGTGGAAAATGACGAGTTGAATTTGTTCGTTATTCTAGTTGGTGTGCTGAGAACTATTTAAGAATGTTTGTAGATAAATGTTACCCATTATTATGATATTTAACATGTATATACATAATCATATCAATAGGTAGAACAAGTATGAACGGCAATGACGTTATTTAATCAAAAAAATATAAATGATATTATTTCGTTGAACATATTATAATTAAATAATAATTTATTATTACTGATATTTGTATATATAAATATTAAATATGTATGTACTTACATAATATTAATAACAATATACTCTCTCTTTGTATATTATATAGTTACAACATGTATATATATATAAATAATGCATAATGCTCTCATGAATATGAACGAATGTCAGTTTTTAACCGAAAATAAGAGGTTACAAAACATAATGGAAATTATGGTTACTATTTTCTAAATTTCGCTCATTCGTAAATATTTCAAATGTTCAAATATCTACTGGTGTTATATTTAATAGAATATATTATTATATTATGTTATTAGATATTCATTGAATAAATATTGATTTAACTTTCAGTTCAACTATTTAAAGGCCATATATAATATATTGCAAAATTAATGTTTACTATTGACTATTAATTCGCAAATGTATTTGATTAGTAAAACAAATAATTATTACAACAAATTCGAATATTATAAATTATGTTTAAAATAGTTATGTAATTACAAGGTGTATACACTCTTTAAAGGTTCTTATATATTATAATATGAACGAATGTAGAAAATTGTATTTTTGAAATTTGATCAATCCCATCTTTTATTACTATTGTAGTATTAGTATTACACATTTTTCATAAAAACTTATTTATGCTTTAAGTAGTTCAATTTTCAAATTACAGCGTATATTATTATGTCTGAATTAGCCATAAATAAGCACGTTAATAAATACAATTATTTTATTATTCAGGGACACAAACGCTACTGCCGTTGGAGAGACTGTGCCTGCGCAAAATGTACTTTGATAGCAGAAAGACAGAGAGTCATGGCCGCCCAAGTAGCTCTAAGGCGGCAACAGGCTCAGGAGGAAAACGAGGCCAGGGAACTTGGATTGATATATCCACCGCCATCGTCATCATCTTCAGCTGCTGCTAGATCAAGTCCAGGTAAATTCATGCAATCTTATAACATTCGTCTAAACAAGTTTCATATTTAGTAATTTGTAGTATTTTATCGAATTATTAAGCTATATAATATTATATTCCCAAGTAAATAATATGTGTAAATTCGCCGCATGCTTAGTCGTTTAGATAATATGCACCCACTTCTGATACCTTATCAATATATTGTATCGTGCATAGTTATTATCAGTTCATTAAAATTAAAAAAAAAAACAAATTAAATATTGAGTTTACGATAGATGCAATATAATTTCCATCCGTAGTTTTAATAGCAAAGAATAATAATGTATTGAATCGTAGAAATACCCACTGAAATAAGAAATGAAGAAAAAAATTATATGTTTACTTATTTATATGCTTGAATTTCTTTGAAAATATAATCCTTCGTAAAAAAAAGTAAGTGTTTTAATAGTCCAACACTAATTTGGCAGTTGCCTAGAAACTTACTAGGTACCTACTATAAATGTAAAATTAATCAAAAGATTGAAAATGTCATGAACCATATACTGTATGCACTGTATTAAACTCTATACGGTATAATAAGTACAGTAGTGGTAAGTGTTATCCACTATTCGCAATTTCTTACCATATTATACATACCTATAATATTATATGTGTGCAATCACGCACAAGGCACAACGTGTAGGATAAAGCAGAATATATATAGAGTGATGACGTCTGCGAAAATATTTTATGTTGCCAACCGAATAGGAAATAATATATAATAATAATAATTATGGGCTGTCGTAGACATAGCTATTGGGTGACGAGGAAAACAGAAGACCCTGTTTATGACTGCGCGCGATGTATATATGGACGGTACACACGCCGCACCACACATAATAACCACTAGTAACATTATCCGAATTCCTCTTTTATTGCCGCAGAATTCTTCTTGACCTCAATTGCTTGCATTATTATATTAAGTATATTATTATATACGATTTCCAACAACCCACCCCTAATCGTCTTCATTGTCCGTGGCATATTATTATTATATAGGTGTGTATTACAGTACGCAGTGTACGTATATATATATCATATTTATTTATACGTGTATGTGTGCGCATATATTATGCCATAATATTATATTTTATAGGGAAGGGTGTTTCTTATTATGAGCCGCGTTGTATGTGTGCACGTTCACAATGGTGGCTAAGAGGTTATTATAAAACAACGCACACACAACTTAAACACAACTACCAATTAACCTCTACTCTTTACCCTCCTTAACTCACTTTAAACTTTTTGTTAAACAGATAACATTGTATGAACGTTCCAAAGACGCAGTTTTACACAATGTTATCTTACGAGTTTAAACGCTTGAGCAGTTGTTTGTGGGGTGGAAAGGATTTGCAAAAAGTGGTAGTCGAGTAATTGCTTTTACAGATTCAAATTTGGCTTGCCGCAGATATTAAACGACAAAACAATAATATCATTTGAAATGCACTTGGTCACAATATTTGCCCACTGTATTCTTCGCCTAGATAGTGTTTTATTTTCTAGTAAATTATCAAATTAAAAATAAACGAATACAAACCGCCACCGTACGTCTAAACAAAAGACGTTGGAATTATAAACGCGTATATATCATATTACTTGAGTGGTTGAATATGCTAAGGGTGGCGTTATGTTTTTTTACGCTAAAAGAGCAGTTGTTTAGGGTTAAAAATCGCAGCCTAATAGAAATGCTTACATTTACATGACGCTATCACTATATGAATATAGGTATTATTGTTGAAAATTATTACTCGGAGTGCACTTGAAAACTGTACATTTATTGCAATTAAAATAAAATAATAACTAATAAGCTAGTTATAGAATGTAGACATGTAGGTATATATTAAATTGTGAATAAAAGTTGTATGAAACTATATTTACGATAGTTCTCTACAACTATATATTTTGTTAATCCGACTATGATGTATGCCTAAAGTTTTAATAGAACTTCACGTAAAGTTTATTTTTTTTTAATTATCAGCATGTCTTTGAAATTATTATACCAGAATATTTCATTTTGAAATAATTATTAAGTATAAAATCATGATTCTTATATGCTATTTAAAAGATTACAAATCAAAATATACTTTTATTTAAGTATTTTCTTATTTTTATTTGTAATTTGTTTTCCTCTGATAATTCAAATAAAAATACATTAGGTACAATAAAGGTATATATATTACAATAATATATAACTTTTAAGTTTTAGGTTTGTGTTCTTTTAATTTAATGTACTTTTTTCGTATTAATTTGGTTCCGTAAACACTGTATATATAGCAGTGGTAATAATAATGATATAATATAGAAACCGTTTTTAAAAAAATAGTAACTTTCAAGTGCGCATTAAATTCGTTAAAGTAACGTTAAACATAAAGTTAGGTATATAATAATAAAATAATAACAATACCGTAGTGTCGATGGTACAATATAATATATAATATAGGAAGTTGGGTAATTGGTTGTATATGGTCGTTATATATTATAATTTATATATAATATAACATAATATATTACTATAGATCTGCGTAAACAATTGTACAACGTCGAGTGTCTTCGCGAACACGTGCACCACCATAATATATATATATATATATATATATATATATATATATATATTGTATATAAGCCGTTGTGACTTATTGACTTAATATGCAAATGTTTATAATATTATATATATATATACACTGCGATAATACACATAAATAATTATTATACTCTACTATATTATATATATATATATATATATATATATATGGTCGTGCTGAAAATAACTGCGGCGCAGGTACCTGTATATTATTATATATTTTAAACGTTTCAATATTAACGAAATCCCGCAGACGAATTTGTACAATAGAGATTTTGTATACTATAATGTACTCGGGCGATTCACTCAGCACTTATGCGGTGTACTGCACTCGTGGCAAAGAGGGTTGTCGGGCTTTTAAGAGCGCGATCGCCATACTAGACATATTATTATATTATAATCCCACCACCCCCGCGCGCTTAAATGATCTCTCTCTCACTCACTCTATCTCACTCTCTCACACTTTACCCCCGTCCGTCCATATCGAGCACAGCTCCACACCCTCGTCGCTCTTCCGCTACATCGTCGATGTGTTATTTTTTCAGCCGTAAAAAAATAATTGCCGCATTTCATATTATACAGCCTATATGTACATATTTTAGTATACATATTATATACATGATTATACACTCGAATATCTTCGACGAACGTTGTATTATTGAACATTTTTTTTCCACCACGTACGCACGCACAATATAATATAAGCCTCGAAACGTTACGTATTATTATTATTATTTATTTATTTTTTTTTTTTGTACCATTTGCCAATGATATTATATTATATAATTATATATATATATATATATATATACCTACATGTTATACACATATTATACAAATCGAACGAACACGCGATTAATGATTCATCAGTAAAAATAATTATTTTTAACCATAATATTATATTATTATGCACGAGTATGCCTTCGGCTATTATATAAATACATGTTGTTGTATTCGTCCGTACTGACATTTTTGTGTTATGCGTGTATATATTTTGTTTTTTAAAGTGTACGCGTACGAGTCGATTAAGTTGTCCGCTATTATATAAGCATATTTTTTTTAACACAGGAAAAATAAATAGAAATAATAATATAATATTATGTCCACCGCTTGTAACCTACTGCAATTATACGTCACGTGCTCTCGTCACATAATTATAATAATAAAAATATCGCACTTTCCATACGGATTTTTGATCAAATTTTCATAAGCACTTCTGTATTTACTTATGCGTCACACCAAATTCATTAATCGAACAACTTCAATATTTCCCAATTTTAGACGAAAAAAGAGCGCGTCTCAGCTCGGAAGAATCTATTAATGCAAAACACGAGCAAACAATCGGAACACAAGATCAAAACACACGAAGCCGCTCGTCCAGCGTGTCACCGAACGCTCCGACTCAAGTAACGTCTACACAGTTTGCCGCCAAATTCAACAGTCCGACGAGATCGGAGGTAAGTTCGATTTTTATCTATATGATATACCTAATATATATTGAGTACGTATAATAGTAATAACTATATGGCTGAGATTTTAATGCCTTTAAAAAAAAATGCAAAAATTACTTGAAAAACTCAAAAAGGTAATATAAAAATATTAAAAATACCTTTGAATTTATTTTGAATCGTTTAAAAAATTAGAAAATATTTAAAAATTATATAACAATAGTGTATTTTTATGATTTTTTTTTAATAGTATGTCGTGTTGAGGCTTAGTGTCGATGTTCTAAAAATTAAGAAAATGTCATTTGTTAAAATTGTCAAAAAATGCAAAATTCAGAATACATTAAAATAATCAGTTTTACATAAAACAAATTCTCTACTTACGCATCAACGTTTTGGGACGCCAAAAAAAAAAAAAAGACGACATTGCATTAAAATCTCAGCCCTAGTAATAATATTATACTCAATATTAGGTAGTTGCGTTATAGTCTCATATTCGTATTTAAAATAATATATGGGTAGGTAATCATTATTTATTGTGATTATACATAGCACAAAACTTGTCATTTCATTTGGTAAAAATTCTAAAATGTAAAAATATTTGTATTAATGAACACATCGCGATAAAAAGAAAAAAAAATAAGTGCATATTTGTACTTGTTTATGCGGCGCACAAGCGCGCGGACATTCAGCATTTTCTAAACGCATTAAGTTCCGAGCCCTCTAATAAGTGATATTATAATAATCGCACTTGGGGGTGGGTAGTAGACGACGAGAATGATTCTCGGCCGAGAATCGATGTTGATTTTTTCGCAATCCCAACACTAACGGTGGCTACCGAGTTTCGGCATTATTCGCGTGCAACAATTACGATAATGTTATATTATATACACTTACAACGGCCGCGTGATGTTATTCAATAGGCGGAGAGCAACGAGAGCAGCAACGAAGCTGCCCCGGAAAACCTGTCGCTGCCCAAACGGAGAGACTCCGGTTCGCCGACCGAGCCCGACCGTTCCCGGTTGCAGTCCAACTATCCAAATTTCCCCAGTTTCCTGGAAACGAGCGCCGCGGCCGCCGCGGCCGCCGCCGCCGGCGTCAACTCGGCCGGACGGTCGGCCGTCGACGTGCTCAGGCGCGTTTTTCCGTACAAGAGACGGGTGGACATCGAAAACGTGCTGCAGAGGTGCAACGGCGACGTGCTGCACGCAATCGAGCTCATGGTAAGTACCGCCGGTCGCCCGTCTAATAGCAAAGTATCATAGATAATACGTGTCGTCGGCTTAGAGCAAAAACTCGATAACGGCGAAATTTCGATTTTTTTTTCATCTTGTTTATTATAAACTCGAAGTCTACAATTTGTACGGGAGCACTACTGAACATCGAAATATTAGTTAAAACCTATTTTTTCAAAAAAAAAAAAAAAAAAATAATGTTCAAAATTTACTAACGGTGTTAAATACAATTTTTAAAACTGAAAACGCGTTTACCAAATATTGTTGTTTTGCTTTAAGCCGACGATATATAATGAATAGGCCGTCCCTATGCTAAACCCCCGTGGGTGAGAGCGTTCCCGAAATCTCGATATTTGCCCCATCGATAACTTTATTACCAGTGGGTAACCAATAGGTTACCACTCTGATTTCTGTCTTATCACTATACGAGTATAGTTATAATTATTTTCAAATAAATATTTCAAATAATATATTATATTGTGATATTGATACATTGCTACCAAGTATAAAAGTACGATAATTATTAATTTTAATTTATTTATAATTTTTTCAAAAGAAAATAAATAAAGGAAAAAAATTGAATTGTTCACGGTATACGAAATATATTACCCCATTAGCTTATCATTCGGGAACATTCAGGGAAGTCTGATGACCTATCCATTATACATTACCTATGTATAGTATGCGAGTCGTTACGACCCACACCATGATATTAGACTTCATGGATTAGGTTAGGGTTATATAGTATTAGTTATAATAATATGTAGTCGGATTGGTACCGTTTGGATGATTAAAACCCTTTCGGCCAAACGACGGCCGTAATAATAATTATTTGTTTGCGCGGTAATCCTTCGCCCACTGTCAACGATGCACGTCCCGCAAATATTTTTATACAACATGAGATATTATAATATGTATCGTCGCTTAAGGAAAATTAACAGTAATATTAATAAAGGTATACCTACGTAAAATACACGTTTACCAATTTTTTAAATATTTATACTCACTGTACACATAATATAATCGATATTATTATACAACTTATTCGTTTAAATTATTTTGTGATTTTTTTTTTTTAATACGCTTAGAAATAATAGAAATCGTCAAAATCCTATACTCTACGGCGAGTTATTTTATTTTTATAAAACCCTTTATAAATTTCATTTGCGATCGTTAAACGTTTATGTTTTGACGTAAAGAAAAAAAAATATTGATGGCAAACGTTTAGGTGCTATTCGATCTCATCTGGAGTTGTATACAGTTGACCATAACATCGCGAACGACTGACACATATTATATTATTATAGTAGGCTTACGAAAATATAAATAACCGCAATAGTCGAAAAGGGTTCGTGGACAAGGGCGATTATAATGGAAATTAATAATATAATTTCTATCAAAGTTTGTAACTTGCGGGAGTTTCGCTGTATTCAAATATTGTTTTAACGCGTACAGTCAAATTATGGATTTTTTTTTATTTTCTAACTTTTAATTTACCGCCATGACTCACTATCTAAGAGGAAGTCCACTAGAAAATGTCAAATATATATATATAAATATATACGAGATATCATACCACGCATTGCAGTGGCATCAGTTACCCCTTGTTTAATAACGGTGGGCCTCTGATGACCGTTATAATATCCTACTTATGCAGACGTTTAACCGAAATAGACACAAACTAATAATATTTTATCGAATGTTCAGATCACGCGCCGACGATTGTGGTGATTATCGCGTTTTAACAGCTCTCGTCCAGTCGCGGTGTAGGTACACACACGCACGCGAGAACCCGATTTTCGGCGCTTACTCGAGCATACTACCATTATTATATTTTGTGGTGTAGTCGGGTTTCCAAAAAGTCCCCACTCGTACCCTCTACGTACGTACACGTCACATTGTGATATATTATTTATATTGTCAATTTGTATACACGCGCACCCGTACGGTTTATTTTTTTTTTTTTCTTACGCGACACAATAATATTATAATGATGTTAAAAAAAGAAAACGTATTTAGGGTCGATCCCTTTTGACGTGCGGCCATATTGTAAAAAAATATTGGTTCGTATGACGTATTGTAATGTGCACATAGCTATACCATATACCTGATATGTACGTGATATTATATCATTTTTTTTTTTTGCCGTCGCCGTCGTCGTATGACAATATCACAGCGTCGTTCGCAGCGCATCAGTTCGTAATAAAATTACAAATAATTACCGCACACACACACATCGTTGCTCGTAGTTACGATTCTTATTCATAGTTGTTATAAATATGATTTAAACGATTTCGATCCGATATTTGCGGTGCTAAAAGTTTGTGTACATTACATATACAATTGTAAAAGAATAACAAATATCGTTATATCTACTATTAACTTTTGACGATTTTTAATCATTTATTAGCTTTAAAACCATTTAAGGATACAATAAAATAAATACAATAATTAGCACATGACTATTAAGACGTATAATACCAAACGGTGGGGTGTTATAACGTTTTTTTTTTTACTCATCACAGATAGCGTACAACACAATACATATATATATTAAGACTATAACATAACTGAGAGAGAGAGAGAGAGAGAGAGAGAGAGAGAGAGAGAGAGAGAGAAACGATAGTAGAAACTTCTGAGCGATAAAGAAACTTAACACTTAGACAAAAGAAAAAAAAAATGTATCGGTGTTGCGGTTTTAGTGGCGTTGCGAAAAAGTAGTCCGTAGACGACCGGCTTTTAGTTTTTTCGAGGGAAGTCGGTAGGGGAGCGGGTGGGTAATAATTTAATGTTGACTAGTATTTTAGTGTTCACTACGACAGGTCATTAAAAATGCGGTAGCAAATGCTTTTAACGGGTTTCGGGTGGGCGATCGGGTGAGCGGGCGGAGTATTATATATTAAAAATGTCACCACATCGCCGTTGCGGTCGATAATAACGGTATCAGTCGAGTGTTGGCTTACAGATTTTTATACGACGTCGCCATTCAAAGGTTTAACACCGATGACTAGAGTTCTCTCTCTTTCCCCCCTCTCACCAATCCACCGTTCAGTCGGTACCGATGGGCGCTTATGGTTTTACGATATGCGAGTATTATGTCGATGTCATGCGTAACGCCGCACGTCGCGTGTTTCAGATGTGTTCGTCGGATCAGCTGCCGACCATGGGACATCCGTCGCTCATGGATTCGCACTCGGCGTTCTCGCCGATGTCCGCAGCCGCGGCCACGGTGTGTACGGCCGCGGCCGCGATGACGTCGTTCCACCACCACCACCACCACCAGCAGCAGCAGCAGCAGCAGCAGCAGCAGCAGCAGCAACAGCAACAGCAGCAGCAACCGCGTTTCCTTACAGCGCCGATCCACCACTATCTACAGCCGCAACTGCACCACCTCACCGCCGTTCACCCGCACGCCATGACCTACCAGTCGCACCGCCTGAACCAGGCCGCGACGTCACCGCGGTCGCCGTCACCCGGTTCCGACAAGACGTCGTACTCAGACTGATGATGAGAACGCATCGCAGCGCCCGCTCCCGCACACGTCCGTTCATCCATCCCGCCATCCGTCGATCGATCCATCCGCATCAACGCGCAGAGCTGCAGTGGTATGACAGCTGCAGGCCTATATATGTTTTTTTGATAAAAAAACATCATTACTATTATTATTATTATTATTTCGGGGCGAATATGCGAGGGGGTAAGGCCGAGGCCTTCGAAAACCTGTCATCTCATCCTCATTATTATCTTCCTTGGCATCCCACTCGTCCTCGTGTTCAGCGACCTCGGTGCGCACACAACGTAAGTGGACGTCATGTACATGATGATCATTTATCCGTTTGATTTAACGATATTTATGTATTTGCGAAATTACTGCGCTGTATCGTACAAGTGTGTACAGACGGCGTGTTAAACGACGAACTGCTGAAAGGGTGAACGGCGAGCGATTGTGCCGAGTCGTTCGAGTACCGCATAAAAATAATTACGATTTTTGAATTTAACACGTGCGGATCTTCTTCGAGTACCTACCTTTTTGTTATATATATATATATATATATTACAGTACCTATATAATATTACGTTTTGTAAGATACATTTCCTAACAAAAGTTATTACATTTTTATAATAATTACGTGTACCTATGCAGCATGACTATAAGCGCAAATAGCGTTTGAGATTTTAAGGAGAGGGCAGAAGCTACTCAATAAAGCATTTGTAAAAACAATAGTTAACACCTAAAAAAAAAAAAAAAAAAATAGGAAATTTTTGGGAATGTTATTGAAATTTTGAGGGGCTTAGCCCCTAAAGCCCGCCGCCCCCTATTTTCGTTTATGTGCATTACATATAGGTATGATTGCTTTAAGAAAATTGTTTTTAGAATTTTAGTGTAATTTATAAATAATGTAAGGAGAAAAAAATCAGCTGAATGTTTGTATGTACATATTAGAAAACCAATTATAACGTTAAATTGAAATGTATTTGAATAATTTAAAATGTTCGCCATCTCTTTACAAGATAATTTTTTCAAACAATTTTTAAATAAATATTAAATATATTATAACTTCATAAAATATATAATATAATATAACCTATGTGCATTCATATTATTTTAAACACTATATAATACACACATACACGCGCTTGCAGGTAATTATTCAACTCTGCATTGTTTGTGTATTGTGTGTATGCCGACGGTATTAATTGTACATAACATGTATTATACGTATCTACTATTACAGTATTATTTTATATCAATGCGCAAAGTATAGGTACTTCTATATTGATATGTTAAATGTAAATAATAATAATAATAATATAAAACTCAACATAATTAATATTATATATAATATAAATTTAATATTATTTTAAGCGTCTATTATCATTATAATTGTGTTCGGAATTTAGCCGTAGCGCTTCAACACATTATTATTATTATAGGATTCTACTATTTCTATACGTTTTTTTTTTTTTTTATCGAAAACAAATGTTTGCTTATATTGTGTTTAAAAAACTGTTTTAAAATTTAAATATAATGTAGTATTGACTATTGATGTTTTTTTTTATTCGTTCGTTCCATTTGAAATCCGAATCCACTGCAGGAGTGTTACACTGGTCGAAATCAACGTTGTTCTTTTTATATTGGTTTACAACCCTACTCATCTTCGCACATCATGTTATTATTGTTTAGTATGTGTCGTACACAAGTAATCGTACACCGACATTTTGAGTGTATCACAAATCATCAAATATATAAAACACTCGAATATGTCGACACGTTATTAAACGGGATAACTAATACAGGAAAACTTTTTTTATTGCAAACATTCGAATATCAGTATGAAAAAAAAAACAGTGTAACAAAATATCGAAAAGGCGTCATTTAAATGTTCAAAATGAAAAAACCAATAATTAAAAACGATGAGTTTAAAGGTTTATTTTTAATATTATAGTGTGTGCACATTATTCATCTGACGGAAGTTTTGTCCAAAACAAAAATCGAGTGAAAATAATTCAGTGACGTTACCAAAGAATAGGGCAGCTCCATTATAATATTATGTGTAATGAGGACACGTGCCCATTTCAAATTTTAGGTATTCATCAGTCATCACAGCATTTTATCATCACACAATGGTTTGTATTAAATACACAATTCTAGATGAGTGTACCTATATACTTAGGTATAAATAAATTATATCATATAATAATAATTATAATTATATATATATATATATATATATGATAACCCCTTTAGTGAACGAGAACCCAATAATAGTAATAAGTCTTGTATAAGAAGTTCTATTGTACATTGACAATATTGCCAGAAAAACAGTCCGCAATAAATTATATTGTTTTATTATTGATTGAAATTAAAATTATAAAGTGTAATCATAAGCATGCGCACAAGGCGCTATGAGGGTAGGTTGATGACTAATCTGTGAACTTTTTTTCTCGTCGTACTCGATTATATGGGTAATTGTATGAAAAATAAAAGCATTGTGCATATTATTATACTATACCTAAATTAACCGTTAAGGTGTCAACGTTTGATTTAGAAAAAATATATCAGTTATAAATTATAACATATCCAGATATCCTTGATATGGACTAGTGCGACTAGTGACTACTATTATGGTTGCTTATAGTACCTAACACCTATTATGGTTCTTCAGAATGGTAAATTTGTAAGTAATATTAACAATTGTTTTATTTCGTGATATATTGCAGTGATTATAATGCAATATGTTATTATTGTATATGTGTACCTATATATAACTAACGTGTGCGTTTGATGATGGTAAAAAGGTGATTGAAGAAATGTTACCACCTCGATAATTCCTGCAAAACAGTTTTCAGATAATAAAATATGGTAAAGTTTAAACGTGAATACTTCATCTGACATCTGACTACCCTTCCGATAATGTCTGTGCACGTTAATGCCAAAGTCTTTAACTCAATTTGAGTAAAACTGAGAACTATGTAAGCGCTGTATAAGTTATTAAAACTAAATTGTCCAATACCGACACCTGTCAAAAAAAAGAAAATCATACATATTCGACATAATATTATTATGATAAGAAACGGTTCGAAAAATAACGTAATAGTATCTATATAATATGTTTATAAAATAATGGTGATTAAGCGTTATTTACTAGGAAAAGTTCAAACAATTATTATTATGATAATACGCGTTATATTATAGTATATTGTAGTCGGTGATTATAATCCAATGTAAAATTTACAACCATTTTGTTTCAAAATTAGGTAGCTAGCTATAACACTCTTCAAACGAAACAAAAAAATATTGCATTCCCGACATCTATTATTGTACCTATACTGAAAATTAGTTATTAGTTATAAGTTTATTACTACTAACGACTATAATGCTATTTTAGGATTAAAAAATATGCATAACAAGAAATCAATTTATTTACCGTCCTACTCGTGAGCGTACAACATATTATAATTTACCATAATACGTAAAGCACGGGTTTTCAAGATTTCCACACACACTTTTGAAGGAATCGTGTAACTTTCGTGCACCGCAATGCCCCCTTCTGCCACCCAACTCCTTAACCATTTTTCCGTTGACAACACTCGGTTGCAAACTCTAGTCGTAATTAACATTGTACCTCAAAATGTACCAAGGTTTAAGTTAACGTGCACGGTTTGTTGAGATAGAGTAGCTCATATTATTCGTTCAGTTCCGACTCTTACTGATCGTTGGTCTTCCGACTCCTCTACGCGCGATCAAGTAGCTCTTATTCGTTGGGTTTCGACTTCTTCTTTGCGAGCGACCGATCTACTCGTTAACAATCTGCTTCGTTGCTTGCATATATTCGTTTCTCGTCGCTTGTTTGAGAAGCTCGTAAAGGCTTTTTTTTTAATCTGGTAATCCCATTGGTTTTCTAACCTTTTTTTGTATTTTCGTGTCTGAAAACAAAATGTACGCGTGAACCACCCTATAGCGACCTAAATGGGTTGAAAATCGAAGCCATAAACCATATCCTAGTCTCGAGCAATCGATTGACATGATTTCTATTGAAATCGGTCAAGTAGTTTTTGAGTTTATAGAGAATAAATAAACACATTAACATTTATTTTTATATATTAGATTTATAATTCGCAGTGACCTACTCCGTGACGAGGTACACTCGATACCTACTTTACAACAGAGCGGTTACTTTTTTGCTCACTTTTTTATTGTTTCATAGATGACCAATAGAGCAGAAAATTTGATTGATATATGCGGAGTAGCTACATACATTTGAACATTTAAATATCATCTGTTTATATTTAACATGCCCGTTTTAATATATTTTATATTGTCTCTCATTTAAACTTTTCCTATATACCGATATTTATTTATATCAACGACATCATGACCGTAATGTGTCGTTCTACACATCATGCATACAAATTTTAAATTTTAAAAAGGTTTGTGCTCTACATTTAGTTTGTTTTTTTTCTGTATAATGTTTGGAATATAATTATTTCTGTTAAAATTTTTTAACAATTTTTATACGTTATATTATTGTTTAATTGTATATGCATATATATCGTTTATTTTTTCATATTTTTTAGTGTTGAATATATAATTCAAGTTTATTTTCTTTATAATTTATAGTACCTGTGTGGTTAAACCGAACTATAGCAGTTGATATTACTCTGTTTAATAGTATATTATTATTATTATATATTACTGTAATGCGGTGCAGCGCGTGAAAGGAAATGGGGGCGCGACATTACACGTTTGCTAAAACGAAAATTGATAGTGACAGGGTGGAAAAACCGGAGGTGTTATCTGCCAAATTAATAAGGTTTCTACCTTGCGGCGTGGTCTACGAACTGGATGTTCCAATTACACCACAGCAGACTTGTCAAAGAGTATCCACAGGCCCTACCCTGCGGGGTAAATAGACGTGTCAACCGCAGTGGAATATCAATTTTCTGGGTACATGCGATTCAATTTAAATCTGATTAACTCGGGCACCTCACCTCCCGTCCTCCGTGAAATACATTTTGAAAATACCCAATGTAATATATATATATATATATATATATATATATATATACTATACTATACTATATCGGTGACGAAGCAACTTCTCTTATTTTTTCCCTCGCGATTTCCATTGTTATCGTGATACCGTTTTTCAATTTCCTTCGACACCTCTTTTGTCAACATTATACAATCTCGCACCAATGATGAAATGTATAAGTGGTAAACGCGAACTTATCCTGGTTTATGCATGTTGTAAAATAAATTATATTATACTAAAATGTTTATGTAGGTGCATGCGGATTCTTTTGAGATTGTCAAAAAATAAATTAATAAATTAACACAGGACAAAACCATATCAACAAAATTTCACAGAAAATTGAAAAGAAAAATAATATTTTTAATGTGTATTCCGTGTTATATTTCTAAATACTGCTCTAAACGTTTTATATTTATAAGAAATTAAACTGTATGGGTAGGTATTATATAGTATAATCCAATTTTATTTTTTGAGAAAATATAAATGTAAGTACTCACTTAATTTTTGACAAATTTGAATTGAAAAAAAACTTTTTAGAAGAATAAAATAATAAAATATTATAACTTTTAACATATAATATGTACTATAGGTATATCTGTATTGTATTATACTAATAAAAAGTGATTGCTGTGTCATGACATCAATATTTGTATAATATTTATTTCAAATTATATTATTTTTTAAATAAAAACGCAATTTTATTTCTACTATCAAAAAACGCATTCATGCTAACTGAAAATTATATTATAAATTAAAAATTTATCTTATAAAAATAAATTTGAAAAACACAGTTTAAATATGTTTAAAAATAAATAATTTTTTTTTCAGAGTCCATCGGAAAATAATACATATAGTTATAAGTATATCTTTTGTCTAAAACAATTGACTAATGGATGGTTAACTCCTACATTACCTGGTATACTTGAACTAATGCCTATCTGTTATTGCATAATCCTACCATTGTGTTTTAGTTCCGTTATATTATAGAATCCCAGTTAAGTGTATATGAAACTATCATTGAACCATTCGATTTATTTAAAGAATGCGTATAAAGTGAATGTTTAGAGAAATTTATTGTGGCCGATATGTAGGTCATAATCCGACAAAAGTGTTAGTTCCATCCCTTTTCCACTGCTTGAGATACCGATAGTGATCTGGGATTCCGCCAAAATAATAATTGTATGCTTATTGAGTACTACAAAGCTGTGTACTATACAGTAAAATACTTATATTTTATAAGAAAAGTTATTTTTATAATTAACATACTTATAGGTACTTACTGAAAAGTTATGTAATCATTTCACAACTATGACACAATTCACAGGTTAAATAATTTTTCAAACATGTATTTTGCTTATTGAAGCGGATCAATATAAGACAGTATTAAATAAGTTCTATTTTTATTAAGTTCTATTAATTAAAATTGTAATTTTCTACTCAATATTTTATATTTTAATTTCTATTACTCAGTTTGCAATTTGCAATACGCTTTGTGCAAGGTGTTTATCAGATGTTCTTTTGACTATGACTATATACTATAAAAGTTCTATTTCACGAATTATGGCGATCATATTAATTATTATTTTTATGAAATAAATATTAACAAAACATCTGTTAAAATCGTGGTTTTAGGTTTGAATTATTATGATTTAATATTTTATTTTTTTCTTCGGTACTACATTAGATTTATTAATGCGTATTTAACTCGTAAAAATTGAATTTTTTACGACTATTAATTATCTATGTGAATCGGCATGGTCTGGCGCGTATGTTGATTGAGTACATGCATAATTAATTTAAATTGACTCAATAAATATACAAAACAATTTGTTTAGTTCCACGATTTGATAAAAAACATTAGTAAGTATTAAAATATAAGCATTAAAGAAACAAAAAATCATAGTAAGATCTAAAAAAGAAACTAATCAACATTATAATATTCTATTTTAAAAGTTTTATGACATATTATGTTCTATTGAAAATTATTTTATTATGTTAATTACAAATAATTAATAATAAATATATTTATAATAATAATTTATTGAAAAAAATTATAATTGTAGGTAATATGATATGTGTATGCTTCGTTGGACGTTCTCGTGCATTATTTTCGTAAAAACCTTAACGCCTTCTGTTTCAACATTCAACACGTTATATTTATCTTGACTTTATAAAAATATAATATTACGTTTTAATAAAAATTGTAAAAAATCATACATATATATGAATAAATTAATTAACCATAGTCATCCATCAACTACGAATGGGTTCGTTTGCTATTTATACTAAACTATAGGTACTGATCTGTTCGTGAGTCAAGACCGCATTGTCAAGGATTTACAACTGTAGCCTCATAATGCAAAATATTTGTTGGCGTTTAATTAAAGCGATTGTATTTCATAAAAAAATAAATACGTAGATCGAATACAAAATCGATAGCGGTCAATTATTTCTCTTAAAATAATCGTATATATATATATAGTCCTATTATTATAATAGTCCATTCAATAAAAACACAAAAAATACGCAATGGGATGGAAACGCGATTTATGTGAGACAAACATGGTGTTTATGGACAAACAATATAAAATTTATTATAATATTTATATATATTATATATGCGCGTGCATTAGTTGTAGTGCGTGTACACCAGAAACATCAATAGCAGGACAATGGATAAAAACAAGATTGGTCGAGACGATAAATCAGAATTTAATTAATCTTAGATTTGTGTTCACAATAATGTTGTGTGTTATTGTTTGTTGTGTCGGTCACGTGGCATGGGTACAACGTAACTGCGACGGACGTTAAGTCGCATTTAAATCTATCCTCTACTACTTGAAAAATTCCTATTCAAAATCAAATCACTCCGCGTGTGTCCTGTGTCACAGACATTCACCCGACCCTTATTTCATCGTGGCAACGGTCTCCAATTAAAACTAATTTTAACCCCTTTCGGCCGGTTTCGTTTATATAATATGGCCGAGGCGCGTATAGATACAATACGCTGATAGGTGGTGTAGGATCTGCGACCCTCGCCCCCCCCCCTCCCCCCACACCGAATTTAAAAACGAAACTCTGTATACAAGCCTAAGAGCATTGTAGCGCACACGTTGTTTAAATAAAACGATACTATTGTCGAAAATCGTTTAAAAAATGTATATCTAATTTATTCTCGGTTATTTATTTTCGGACGAAAAACACTGTTACGAAATCGTTGCTGCTGTACAGCAATATATTAATACTGGCTCGGGCACTATTGTGGCGGAGTTACATTCGTATAATGTGTTTCACCGTCATAATATACAGTCTAACTGTACGGACCGGGGGAACATGATTATGCGTCAGCAAACAGCAGCAGTGGAGTGCGCATGCAGCTATAGTGCGCTACTTAATAATGCTTAACATAATAATATATTAATATTATATATACATATATATGTGCGTGCGCGTACGTTGTTTGTCTTCTACAGTACCGCACACGGGCAGGTACACGCCTTAATAATGTCTAACTTTCCTTAAATGTCCACGGGAATAAATTAAAAATGATTATGTATACATGTTTTGTTTTTTAATACACTGTTTGCTCGCCACTTGGTTACACTTGGTTACTCTGCGGCGGATTCTGGCGCGTTAATGGCTGCGCAAACACGCGCGCGGTCCGGTGGTGCTGTTTGCTCAGGTATGGGCACACACGGTACAGGCTTAGAAAATGTGTTCATTTTTTTTTTTTTTTTTAAGCAAACGCGGTACCTACGCGGTAGAGAAGCAACGGGTTTTTTTTTTTTTTTTGGTAATATTTTTTCTCTTCAAACAATAATACCATAAGCAGCATCCGCGTGGAGCTGGACCGGGGCTTGTATATACTCAACAGCAGCAGTAGCGGCAACAGCAGTCGAAGACAATCGACGACCTTTTTACATAAAATAACGGCGTGCGTTGGAATAACTTTAACCGCACGTTTTACGTCATCGTTGTTTTAAAATAAATTGCATACCATCGATCGAATAGTGTTAGTGTGAATCATAATAATATTATATTCGGATGCGTTTCGTTAATAGACATCCTGTAACTATAATATGTGTATGTGGGTAGTGTTATTATTCAAATACACGCGTGTTCAAATATATATATATTTTTTTTTTGCAACGATGGGCTCTAATATGACCAGTTTTCGTGTTGTAATATTTTGCTCAGTGTTAAAATGTTGTAATTTGTATGCATTATACATATTTTATACGTTAATATCTATCTTTATACATTTCAATAATAATGTAATAATAACTAGCATTAACTTGAAAACTATAAATAATTAACTCTGGGTAACATTATAATACTCCGCTTGTATAAGTTTTGACTCATTGAATTAATAATAATTGTAGGTTTATTTTGTACATATTAAATAAAATAAAGTGTACTTGCGTCGTGTTGAATTCGTAATCATAAAACATTATATTACGATATTATGCGTGTATAATAAAACTTCTGACGTTTTTCAACTTTGAAATTGCATTATTCTCAGAAAAAGGAATACCGCACCGACAACTGCAGAATACATCGTAAATAAAACATTTAAGTATCTGTACAGTTGCGCGATACATCACGAACAATGCGGTAAACTTGTTATTTTTTTATAGAACGTTTTCTATGGCAGGGGACAAAAGGCTTGTCGTCGTGTATATTTGCGGGTAGGTACACCTCCTTATAGACTACATTATGGTTAAACGTCTCAAACATATTATTATATATGTACGCGAAATAATATTTTATATCATAAAGCATTTTACAGAGAGCAAAAAAGAAATCTCCGGCACAATAATAAAATGAACACACTTGAAATGTTATGGATCGCTTGTATATGCTCTGTACGCGCGTGTACATAATATACTGTATATGGTACATGCATGTGTCATCGCTAACAACCCAGATACATCTTTTTTCCTCCCTCGTCCAAAATGTAATTGGAGAATGTATACTACGTCGCGTATACACGTCTATACTGTACTAAACATGCAATAAATGTCGGCGGTCCTTTTGGTAACTTATACACCGAAAAAATACAATATTAAACCATTTGTACTCAAATTTTGGAAAAATATATATTATTATTATTATTATACTGCTGCAAGTATATGCACATCATTGTGACTGAACGTATTTTTTATCATTCTGCCGTTTCGTTTATTTCCTTCTCTCGTCATGTGGAATTTTTTTTCTCGGTTTAAACACATTTACCCTACATACGTACATACATGCGAGTACCTAACCTATATATGGTTATATTATTATGTGTATAAGAACATCTGATATTTCCATATTATGCACACATTTATTTGTGTACGTCTGTGTATAATGTATATTATATAGTTATGAATAAAAAAAAAAAAAAATGAGTGGCAGATGAACTGACGAAGGTCATTGGGAAACAAGCAAAGTTTTAACCCTTTATTTAGAGTGGACAAAAAAAAGTACAACGTAAAAAGGGTGCACTGTATGTACACATATCAAATTATATCGTGTACGTAGTTGGTTTCTAATGGTCAGATATTCATCTGTTTTGTAGTGAGCAGGTATAGTGCGGCGTATAGCCGTACCTACTGCCGACGTTCGTTTCAATGAGTGTGTTCTGGATAAATATTTAAAAAAAATTGCCTTTCTTGTTTTCTACTAAACCATTGTGGTACACCTATAGAAATCGATTTACCCAGTGTCACAATAATTATGATATGCACTAGTTGATCGAGTGAGAAAAATTCTTATGATTAAATATTAGGGTTTGTGATTATTTCTAAACAAAAGAATAATGATGTATGTTATGTGTATATGTCATATATTATAGACAATTAACTAAATCTATGTTGTTCACGGTAAAAAAGTTTTGTTCGTTTTCAAATAGTAATGTTGTATTACACGTTTAATTATTGTGTGCATAATCGCTATGTGATGGTAAAACTATAACAGTCCTCTGTTCGTGTACGGTTTTAGTTAAACTGAATTTGCATGAAAACGAAAAATGGTAAAACGTAAAAAATTATGTCTATAAATGACACTAACTGTTGGCCAGTATCAAAATATTGAATTTTTGTACATTGTAGCAACCATTTTTTATTAAGAATCTATGAATTTTTTTCTACCAAAAATGTTGTTTTTATTTAGCTACAATTTATTAAGATAAAGAACTTTATAATAAATTATGTAACTCGCTACTATTGTAAATATTAAAATGCACATTTGATTGACAAAAATCACATCATATATTATGAATCACTACAACCACTATACAATGCAAATGGAGCTACTCACTCTTGTAATGTAGAATCTTTAACGTATCATAATGAAAGAAGAAGAATCACTTTTCTACAATCCTGTAGTAGTCGATCAACTGAGATTTTATTAACATCATTTGTCGGTGTATTGGTGTACACGAAATTTGTAGTATATGACCAAAAAAATGAATAGAATTTTAACTGACGGCCGTTTGCTATCCATCAAATCGTATTATCAAATAACAAAAACAGTAACGTCATATTAGGTGCTACGATATTATCACAAGCTAAATATTATTATCTACGTGTATATAGCACTGGTTCACGCAAAAATCAAAAATAAAAAAAAAATAAAAAAGATTTCGAACCGTTTAAAAATCATCTATTATATATTATAATTATATAATAGGTATATAATATTATGTTTCCAATGCGCGTATTTATATATATATATACAAGATACGTCGCATATATATATATGTTTGTAACGCAAAGGGGGTTAATCGCGGGAATGATAATAATATGGCTGCATCGCAAACGATTATAATATATATTATATCGTATTATTATTATTACTTTTATGATGATGACGATGATGATGATCATCGTTAACTTATTGTACTTATGTATAGTTGTGTATATATTATAATATATACGCAGAACAGCTGCTCGTTATATCCCTCTGCGGCGTGCCGTCGGCACGACTACCCGCCGCCGCCGACGCCGCAGTGACATCCGCGACTGGGAAATAATGTTTCATTCGGATATTTTTTACGTCTAATTTTTTGCACAGTCTTTCGCTGCGACCGCGGGGCGAGGAGGAGCTGCAGATACACTCGAAAGGGCAATCACGCGCGTATGTGGGCACGTTTTATTTATATTTTTTTATTATTATTATTATTTTTTTTTTTTTGATACTCGGACAGAAACTTTTATAACGAGCGCACTTGAACCTGCGTACACCACATTATGGTTGTATCTCGTGCACATAATATTATATTATATGCGCCGTGCGCACACTCACACGTAATAATACAACATAATATTATAATGGTCGTGATGCGCGTAGTATTTATTTATGTGTGTGTGTGTGTGTGTGTGTGTGAGTGTGCACGTATATCTGACCCTCGGCATAATCGGTCCTGTATAATATGATATTATTATTATAAATATTATATTCATGTACCCCGGCGCAACAATATTATAATATAATATTTATATTATTATTGTTGTGTTGTCCAAATGTTCGTTGCTGGCCTGCAGTCGACGGCGGTGATGGAGGGGTCAATGTACATACGCATTATATACATAAATATATAATATAATATGCTATATATATATATATATATATATATATATATATATAGGTACGAGTGTACGACTGTCAGCGGGGACGATGATATAATATCAGAGGGAAACACGCAGATTCAAAAAACCGCGGCGGCGCGGCGTGCTCGTGTGTATTCTCGAGTGTTCCAATAAAACGTGATGATGATGATGAATTGTGGTCGTCGATGACAAGCTGATAGCGAGATAGGTACCAATACATATATATATATATATATATTATATAGTTTAAAGGGTCTCGTTATACGTGTACCAATATCCTATAGGCTATTTACGTATATAAAGCACACATAGAGTGTGTGTGTGTGTGTGTGTGTGTGTGTGTGTGATTTTCTTTGCTTCCAAAAGACACGCACCCGCTAATTTCTTCGCGTCCGTATAATGTGATTATGTACTTGGTACCTTATAATAAATAGAAGCTTTTTGACTAGCGAAATGCTACAACTGCGACTGCCTATGATATAGGTAGGTACGGCAGAACTTCGTCCTCCGTGACTTTTGCGATCCCGTGGTTTTCTCGAAGTAGAGATGCAAGACATCTTTGACGATGTTTTGTACCAAACTATACTAAACTGTTTGTCAGACTTTAAGATTAGTGATTACCATTAGAAGCGTTGAAATTTAAAATTGTATTGTTGTTTGAAGACTATAGTAATTTGAATTTGTGTATACGACTTACACGAAAACGATCCAGCAAATATACAAAACTAATTTCCAAAGTTAAAAAGTAATATAGTTTTGAGCTTTAATAATATAATGGGAATGTATAAATAACAAAATGCAGGATATCAGAAAATGCTCTGGTTTTGTAGTTATTAATCGTTATTTACGATTTTATATGTATTTGACATATTTTAACCTTTTTAACATTTTTACCTAACTTTTTTTTTTAAACAAATTAATGTTATAATACTTACGTCAAGGGTGAAAATATCAAAGTTAAATAGGGATAAATCACAATACTATTGCATAAGAGATGCTTTGAACCTTGAGTTGTTACCACGTACAAGCTCTGTTCAATTTCACTTGATAATAACATTTACTCAGAACTTCGTAAAAGCGTTTTTAAATAGCCATTAACGTTTTAATTTTTTTCTCCAAATCAAAGTAACCCGAAGAAAACCATTATTTTGTTGGACGCTGAATAAACAGGTTTAATTGCACAACATAATGTCACTTTATAAAGTTACACGGAAACGTTTATTGTCAGAAAACGTCTCAATTGAAAAAACGAAAATAATAATTATGCTCTAGTATACTAATGTACCTACTCACGTACTGTAAACGGTTTATTACGAATACAATAATTATTTATTATGCACATATAATTATTTAAGCGGCAAAGTAAAAATGGCGAAAACCCGTTTGATATTTCTTGCGATAAATTAACAGCCCCTACTCGGTGGAGGCGGAGGCAAGGATTATATTCATAACTTATGGCTTCGGTCACTCGTGTGGAACGATGTATATAATACTATATTTCTATAATTATGCGTGGAGGGCCATTGTGTTCTTCCATTTTTGTACATAGCTTAGATTGAAAATTAAAATTACAAAACTGGAATGGGCAGGTCATGTATACAGAATACAAGAAGCTTTGAGGAAGATAGTTATATAAAAGGAATATAAGACCGTTTAGAAGACTGTGGTAAAAAAAATATCTCTACAACTGTCCTATGATTACAAATGGGCATGAAGGAACGTGATGGATGAAAAAAAATATGATTGGGTATTTGGTCTAAATGACCGTAACAAACAAAAAAAAAAAAAACCAGAAAATCAGAAAGATGGGAAAACATTGCTGCTCATCTTGGTGTCTAATATTTTTACTATGCTATGACGAGTAGTCGTTCACAGTTATTATTTTTATTCCTGATAATTGTAAATACCATTATAATATTGTACATCTACTATTACCTGGCCATCTAAATCTTAGTATACAAGGTGATTCATTTAACGTAAAACAATCATTATAACAAAAAGTATTGACTTTTTTTCCAAAAAAAAATTTACATAGTTTCAAGTCGTTACAAAACAAATTTTTTTTTTTTAAAAATATTATTTTTTCATATCTTTTAAGTTTTTATTTTTTACTTATAGCTCATAAATTACTCATCTGAAACTTGGTTTAAATGTATCACACTGTATATATGAATATGAATTAGGGTTGTCGAGTCCTATAAAATTATTTTCAATAATTGACAGTCACATACGTTTATGTTTTATCAAAAGAGTTTTGTAAAATATTAAATTCTTCCTTTGTAGCCTATAAAAGTTGACTAATATTAAAAGTAATATACTTCAATAAGTAATAAAAACTATGACAATATTTAAATCAGAATTTTCTAACTATTTTCATTTTCAACAATCAATTTGGAAAAAAGTTCAGGACTTGCAATAAAGTATAGAAGCAACATTGTATTTAATTTAATGCGGTACAGTAAATACTTACTTTAGCTCCTCTTTCTATTAATCGAATGATTGATACCGTTTATAAAATAGTATAAACTGTGTAAAAAAAATGTATAATGTAAAAATCATACTAAAAATTATTTATCACTAGTCCGGTATGCCGCTTACCTACTGAGTAATCAATTTTGATTTTTCTTTTCAATTCTTGTTCTAAATAAAGCGCATATGGATATAATTAAAATAACTAATGTAATTTTTACAATGCAATATTTTGTTATACTTACTGACTCTTGGCCCTTGAGATGTTATTATTTATTTTTCCAAATAAATATTATTATAAACATTAGTAGATTTATTGCATAACTTGAACTACAGAGTCGTAATACATAATACTCGAGTCATTAAAACACTTGATATTTTATAGAGCTTAGTCTTAGCAGTGCATTTCCCAGGTATATACGCATATTGTATAATATATATATATATATATAACAACTCCATCCCACCTTTGGGAGTGACATAAACAGATAACGTGTAAATGACCCCAGACCGCCTCCTCCTCCTCTTCTTATATACATAATATAATACATAATAATAATGTATATACGTAACGCGCCAATAATAATATATAAGCTCGTAGTTCTGTGTCCACGGTGCAGTGTATATATTTATACACCACGGTGTTAAGTGGATGCATCCTTTCGGCTGGGAGGACGACGGAATCGCGGTGTATAAACGTATATACATATATATAGATATAGATATTTACATAAACACAATAATATATTATACATATAATATAATACACATATACATATATAACATAATAGTATAATATATATATAATTTGTGCACGCGCGAGCGCGTATGTGTGTGTGTATGTGTGTGCACGGGAACAAAGGCCAATAGGAAACCGTTTAGAGAGAGGAACACAGTTTAATATAATACAAAACACAATGCTGCTGCTGCTGCGGCGGCGCATTCAATAGAGTCGAACACACACTATGCTCCTGGCAGCCACTGTTATGAATCACTCCATATATACAAAATTTATACCCTGGTCCTGGTTCACGGGCGGGTATTATATAGTTTAATTCTAAAACAATCCGAGACAATGGCAGACCTAAAACTGGCTATATGTTCTTGGCACAATAGCCCTCCCTCGCCACACCGCCGCACTCCCGTTCCTGTGCATATGTATAATATATATATTATATTATTATAACCACTAATGCCCGGACCCGCTACATAACACTCCCACGATACGCACATCATTGCAACCCCTTCGAGTTTCGTTTCTTTTCATTTTATTATTTTATTTCTGTTATCCGCCAAAAAAAAAAAAAAAAACTTTAAAAAAACTGTATCGTTGTCAATAGCGAACATGTCCCGAGGAGACATCACCGACTCCGCCGAACAGGTGAGTTTACGGTACCCTTATACACATGCACACACACACACACACACATATATGTGATGACTATACGCCGCCGCAGAGGTATATTATGTATAACGCAATCAATTCATTTTTGATATAATAATATATTATTATATGTTTGATTAAAATAATAATAATAAAGGTTCATACAAAAGGACCGACAATTGTCGTCGAAATGTTTTTGTCCCGTGTGAATATTGGTCGCTTACAATAATAACTACTGCTTCTGCTGTTGTATACAAACTACATTTCGTTTTGAAGATGTTTTTCGATTACAATATTACATATAAGTAGGTACAATAGGTATTTGAGGTGTGTTATACGGTGTATGATAACTTTTAATACCCATATTATAATACGTATAGACTTATAGTTAATAATAAAATGCACGTCAGATAAACATGTAGATATGAACCTAAAATTCCACAAAGTGAAATGATCAGGCAGATACCTGCCTAACTGATATAATAAAAAATATTTATGTATTATACAGCATCAAACCGTATCATTAAAAATTCTATAAAATAAACGTTAAAATGTATTGTCAGAAGAACTAGCACAAAAAAACCATTTATATAAGAACAGAGATTATTATTATCTTATATTATAATACCTGTACTATTCTCCACAATATTATATGGATTATAATATATATATAAACATATTTTTGGCGTTTAATTGCATTTTTGACATAGTATTTACTTACTATGACTGAACGAAACGTTAAAATAATGGAACAGGACTACGGAAGGGTTCAGTTCTGCGTTATTAATGTTCAATAATCTTTTATGAGATGTGCGATTTTAAATAATTTAAAAGCACGTAGAAGAGCGTCTTAGATACGACACTGAATTATAATAATTTTAATTAAAACCAGTGACAGGTTTTTGTTCATTAAAAACTGCCCAACATGGTGAAACTCCGGAATGAGACCGATATTAATTGGAAATAGATTGCAATAATCATTCCACTCTGGAACGGTATTATATATCCTCGTTTTTGATCGCATTCCCCAGCCGTCATTAGAAAACCCCCATTACGATTCTTGGTGCTTTTAAAACGTGTTTTTAATGATTTCTTTCTCTGACTAAAGTTTAACAATATTTTTTTCCTACACCCGAGAGCCAGATCGTGTCAGACACGTGATCCACTTCACCACCCCTTATCACCGCAGAACTTAACCTGTACCTTATTTTAATTGTTTTCATTTAAGGGTCCCTCGAACCCTTGGAAACTGCGCATAAAACAGTCTTACCACAAAAATATCGACAGTATACGTTGTACTCATTATAAAGGATTATAAGAGCGCTTTTCACGAAACATCAACTATATAAGTACTTTGAATTTTTTCTATCGTTAATATATATATGTGCAATGTATATACTACATATAATACTATTATAATTTCAGTGATTTTGGGGACAACCGTAAATATTTTTTTAAAAAAAAATCATATATAAAAAATAAAAATACTAAAATGTATATAAACAGTCGTGTATTTTGTACGTGTTTACAGACATTATATATTGGTATATATACTAATTGTAGGTACCACAGCTATTATGCAAATTGCATATTGTCAATTACCAATACCTACATCCTACATATTAAATTAAAATATTATTTTATTAAAAATGATATCTTAATAAAAAAATTAAAGAAATATTAGATATCTAACACAAGTTTTTTTAATTATTATTATTTTAATATATTTATTTGAAATATATAAAACAAAATACAAAAAATATCCATAAACAAATGCATTCACAGTTATTTAACTGAAATTAAAATATTAATTAGTAGGAAATTGATGAAATCATTTTTTATTTAAATTATTATTTATATCATCTACAATTATATAGTTTGAATAATCCTCCAGATAGGTGCAGTCGTATAGTTTATACCCGATATTATCACATAAGCAAAAAAAAAAAATTGGTTAGATCCTAAATAATATACATAAACACCAAATGCATTTAACATGCAATATATTATCATCAAAAAAATAATTTAACTGTTATTATATTGGTGTTATTGTATTTAAATAAATATTTTTTTGTAGATAAGAATTAAATAGATTACAGAAATAAGTACACAAGGAGTTTAAGCTTCTTCCCACCCTGAAACTTAAAATTGAATAAGTCGTTGAGATGTTAAGTTCGAATAAGTGTTTTGAATACTTAACTTAATATTCCCCAGAAAGCCTAATGATAGCTTCATTCATAGACCATTTTTTCAACCATAACTATAGTGATAGCATTTATTTTACTAACCATTAGGTATATATAATGTAATATATAAAAATTTTAATAAAATTGATTCATTAATGGCAATATATAAAGGACACATATTGATATGCTATTTTATATTTATTCTTTGACATTTTTAACACTTAAGTCCAAAGAATATCTTCATAAATTACTGTGGTGAAAAATATTGTTGTGCAAAACGTTGAGTATTTTTTGGTAACGGGGGAGAGAAAGCTTATTAAAATTTGATAAAAAAAAAAAGTTGATCAAGTTGAATTTTTATTGGAATACAATTACAATAAATTACCAATACTATTTATGCAATTAAAGTTATTTAATCGATTAAAAAACGTCATAAGGTATATACAGGTAGCATTTTTAAGATGTGTATGGGTATTTACGATGTAGTAGATATATAATTATTATTATAATAATTATTATATAAGAAATAATTAGACTAACGATTTTTAGTATGAATTACCAACTATTATACGTATTCTTTTAATTGAAAAAATCTCAAGAGAATTTCCGTCACTGTAACATATTATAATATAATATATTTTATTAATAAATAAATTAGTTTTTTCAAACTGTTGTATGATAGTTCAGTTTGACTATAATTTAATGACTAAATAAACAATAAGGGTTCGATGGTCCGCACAACTACGACCCTTCGATAAAAACGTTTTCTACTGCAAGAAGATCATAAACAATTAAATTATTGGACCATCTAATTGTATATATGTATGTATTACTCACTAGTGACGACAGCGTGTGTAGTACCTATGTTAAAGTCATTGAATTTATACCAGCTGTATATGCCCGTACAATATTGTGCTTGAGCTAAATGATTACAAACCGCGTTTGGAGTGGGTAGGTCTAAATTTTTCTCCGCTCTCAATCATTATTGAAAATGTCTGCCACTTAAAACGTCATATATATTTCAAAAAAATAATTATATATAATATATGGGTACATATATATTTAGTTTTATTAAAAAAAAAAACATGTCAGTTTGTAAACGCTGACATTCCACAGATTTTATGGACGAATTACGAGTGTGCATATTTTTATTGATTTTTATTATTTGATTTCTTTTGAATTGAGAAATCATAATAGAACATATTTGTAGTTCTACTTATTTTTGGTGAATCCAAAGAATGTTAACGGAATCGGCGATAATTCTCTATTGCTTTTAACAGCTGATATTCATCACGGTTTTGCTGTTGAGTCAAATTCTAAGGAATTATCAAGATCTAATAATCTAATAATGTAATCGTTGAACTATAATATTAAAAAAAAATACGGTATTAAAAATATTTGTATGTATCTTCATTTTTCAGTTAACAATCAGAACAATGTTTGAATTGAAAATTTAGTCGATAATAATATAGATTAACTGTAGGTACATTGGTCGAATTATAAGAGTAATAAATCATCACTAAACAATATTGTTTTGACGAGTAAAAAATGATAAACCATTTATGTGTAGTTTGTATGTTAAAGGTAATTAATTAGTAAGCAGGATAATATCTTCGTTTGACGTTTTTTATGGACCGACTAGATGGGCGTTAACGTGCCCGCCCATTTCGGAGCATTGAATTAAAAAAAAAAACAATTTAAAAAAACGTAGCTCGTTAGCTATTGTTAAAACATTATACCGTATTAAAAAAAAGACGTAGTTTAATATAATAATTGTGTATGTATATAATATGTGAAATCCCGATGGGGTATCTTTGTGTCCGATTTGTGTTCGGATACAATGGGATAATTGATATGTTTGCTGTTAGTGCTGCTGTGTTTCTGTGGTTTTTCCAGTTGGCAGTTATATTGTTTAAATTGAAGGAAAAAAAACAGAGCTGCCGGAAACGCCTACCGAATAATAATAAAAATTATATTGTACCGTCAGACCATATTTTTGAATGGAGTTTGTGAAATAGAACAAAAAGTACACGTTTTATTGTTTTTTTTTCTCTCTCTCTTTCCTTTTTTTCTGTAAAATAAAATATCCGATTTACCACCGTGTATCGTCTTACCGCGATTGAAATAGTCCCCGTGAAACAGTTCTGTTTTAATCGATACGTCCGGTATGAATAGAGGGATTTTTTTTTTTTTTTTTGTACCCAGATTTCCAACAGCGATTAGCGATTGGCAGTTTTATTTCCACGGTCCACTCGGCCACAGATTACAATCGTATAATGACAATATTATTTTAAAGTATATACATAATTGAACGCACGGTGACACGATAGTATTATTATAATATTGTACAAAAGTGGAACAACTGTCATCGATGTGGGCGCATCGGTAAAAATCATATCGATTCCATCCGTACTCGCGGGACCTTTTGACTCTGCAGCCATTCAGTTTCCATTTTTTCCATTCTTTTTTTTCGAAAAAAATATCGATTGCGATCAAATTACGCGTGCACTCAAACGCGATACATACACAATACGTTGTTCATTCACGAACAAAAATCATTTAATCAATAACAGATTTCGCATATATATATATATATATATATATATATATATATATATATATATATATATATATATATATATATATATATATATATATATATATATATATATATATATATATATATATATATATCGATCAGTGTTTTTTTTACCGACACCTACATTAATAAATTGTCATACGAAGAAGTGAAAAATAATAAAATTAAACTAAACTATAATTGTACCTTCTAAACAAGTTCTTTTCAGTTGCTCGTTCATAACCATATAGACTTTTGTTAGTACAATTAAATATTTATTTTATTCACAATAACATATTCGATTCAAAATGTACCAGTAACAAGGAATTTACCGATGAAAAACAATATTATATTTAGTTTTTATCTTCAGGTTTTAATTTTTAATTCAAATAGTGTATCTAAAATATATCACTTACCTTATGTTCATAAACAAAGTCTACTAAAAACTTATCGATTTAATTTAGGATAAAGTACAAATATTCTAAAATGTAAGTGGTCCTGTTTTACTTCTATTGAGTGGATTAACATATTAACTTATTGTTCGTTTAACGAATCTGTGCTAGTGGTAAATAAGAGAAAATTGCAAAATCATGACATAAATAATATTATGCAGTGTTGTTAAGTAATAGAGAAAATTATAGTCTTCTTAAATAAAAAACTTCATTGAAATTTCATAGAACTTCAGACACGAAATATTAAATATATGGATATATTATTGTATAATACGTGTGTATACATGTTTAGAAAAATTATTGTCTGCATGTTTCCAATGATTACCGTAACAGTAGGTAGCCTATCTTTATGATAAGTGAAATTATTCATAGAATCAAAAAATATTTAAAGCGATGGGTATCTATGATATAATTAATAATCTAGGGCAGCGGTTTTCAACCCGTGCATCGCGGCTCTCGGGAGCGTCGTTGATTATTATCAAGGAAGCCGCGTCCCCAATAGGTAATAAAAATTTATTTATTTTATTATTATCATTATTTGTATGAGAGCTGTTTAAATTTGTTTTTTCGAAATCAGAAGAGTCATGGATCCAAAAAGGATGGAAACCCCTGATCTAGGGGATCTAGGATCTAAGGGATACTAGCAACTTTAAGATCACTAATATTCTATCCAAAAAAAGTATTGACAAGAAAATATAATATTTATAAAAATAAAAACATCACTGAAAACATAATGAATTTCTTGTTTCACTCGAATTTATACTCGTGAGTAGCTATATAACATGTATTAGACATTATATTTTACTCTAATATTATGATATTAAAATATCGTGCATATAGACTATAATACACATTTTTATAAATTTATTAAGATAATATAAAATCAATATTATGCTTATGCAAAAAAAAAGTATTTTGATCAAAAATATCAACTATTATAATTATTATAATTTTTTTAATTACATACATATTCATTGATAAAAAAACAATAGGTATACTTAATTATACGCATATTATTATTCTGGAACATTTTCTAACAATTTCATAAATTTATAAATTAATATAGGGAGGTAGGTATTTATTATGATTTCAAAATTTCATGGATCTATATATTATAGATCAGAGTGATTAAACAATTGCATGCAATTTACACTGAGCATTAAAAATGAAACATATTTGAGATAAAACCCAAAACGAAAAATTATGCTTATCAGTTTATAGAGGTCAAAAAAAACATTATTTTTTTTTGTATCGCTTATAGATATATTTCATTTCTTATGTTTATATAAATAGAATCCAAAAAACAAATAAACATGGCAAATTGAATTTGATTACCGCACCGGTGAACTTGAAAGAGTAAACAAATGTCACTGGCAGATAGCTGCTCCGAAACGTTTTCAAACACAGTTTGTTTAATAATTGAAAACTTACCACAGTAGAAGGAATAAGCTAAAGGGAAAAAATGTTGTGTCAAGTATATTCACGTTTGCGATTCATTCAATTGCGGTCCAACAAAAGACCCAATTACAGACGGCCGGCCACCTTAAAATGTAAAAGTGTATAAACAACTCCCCGTTATAGAGCGCAGTAAATCAAATATAATATTAAATTGTGGGGTGTTTCTTTCAGACGAATCGATGAGGACGATAATTAATCATGATGACGAGGAGCCACCCTCCGAGAGACGACGACGGCAGAGCAAGTGTTATAAAGCCAACGACAAAATGTCATAATAGTATGTAATTTATCAAAAATAGAGATCGTGACAAGTTATATAAAAGTCTAATATATTTTTAAATAGATAATGAAATGTTGTGTGAAATATGCGCAAAAAATTAATCTCAACCTAAATTAAATGAATTGAATTATAAAATGTCCGTAGTTGGACCGCGTGTTATGTGATTGGATGATTTTAATTCGTACATAAATCTCATGTTTTAAATTCGAAATATTTTAGCTAGTTCGATTAAACGTACTTTTTCGAGTTATAATAATATGTTTAATACCCTGTTTTTTTTAAAATAATCTATATTTGTATGAGAATCGCGAGGAAAGCATTTTATTCTTCGACCTGTCAATCAAAAATTACTATTACAATAACGGAACACTAATTTTCTAACCACCTTTTTTTTTCAACGTATTACTTTAACAGACGATCGAATAACAATAAGAGGTTGATTTAAACGCTCTTATCGTTTTACAAGATCAACCGTAAACTGTGTGTCTAAATAAACATAATATTTTTTTGTTATGTATATAGCGGTAAAAATGAAATTTAATCTTATTTTAAAAACCACAACAATAACATAATATTTCAAATATCGATACTTGTGAGAACATGTTAGATATTTTATCAATATATTGATATAATAGCTACATTTATACGTATAAATAAATACTAATAAAATCGTTTATCTAACAAATATTGCAAAAAAATATTTCCAATTAAATGATTGTCTAAGGTATTTGCTTTCACAATATTATTGTGACCAATTCATTGAATACGATTAAATCAAGAATGAGATCACACAAAAAAAAATCGGTAGTTTTAAAACAACATTATTGTTTGTACAAAACTAGCAAGCTGTGGCTGTGTATGTGAGTATTTTTTCAATGGAAATTTAATGTTATCAATATAAATTTGATAATTATGCTATCTCAGATATACTCAGATAGTTATTTATGAATGTTACTGATAGATTAGACTTAGTCACCAATAGACTATTAGTCGTCACTTCATCGCAGTTATCGGAAAATCTACTACCGACAATAATAATAATAAAAACACCGGAATTCATCAGCTTATACACGTTTTGTCATTTTGAAACGATAGTAAAAGATTTAATATTGCTTTATTTTGTTTTAAAGGTATTATCAAAATCACATTATTTATTGCATTATTATATTGTAATATATATAATAATTTATTTTAACTATTTATTTTTGATTTTTTACTGTTATTTAAGTTAAAAATAAATATTAGAAACATCACGCATTTTATTTTTTAGAAAGACTTTAGTTTTAATAAATTTCGTTAATATTATAATATGATAAATAAAACTATAAAATAATTATTATTATGCGAACTTTTAAATTTATTAAACAGTGCAGTTGAGACTTAATTAAATTGAATAATGTAGCAGTATACTACGAAAATAAACAAATGCTTTCAGATATTTTATCAACCACGATTTGTTTTGTATACGATTTGATATAAATATGTTACTCGTTTAAAATACCTCTACTATAGATTATATATTTGAGCTTTTTATTAGTTAAACATAATATAACTTATGATTATACTTCCTAAAAACACTGTACTTGCGGAAAAATTTCTTTATAAAGTATGTAAATAACTGTCTATCAAAATAGCTATGTTAAAAGTTATATACAATATATTATCCACTGATTTAAAATTAAATCTTTTCTTTTTTCTATTTTTTTTTTTAAGTTTTGAACATTACTACACCGAATATTAAATAACAAATTGTCAACCTTTGTTCAATTCGTTATTAATTGGCAATTTTTTTCGGGCAAAGAAGTGCCAGGGTCAACTAGTAATATATAAATCTAATAAAAGACTTAAAAGGTATCACAGTTTCCAATTATTAAGATTTAAAAGTTTTACTAGTCAGGTTGCTGTATGATCAATTTTCCATGTTGAATGATTCTAAATAGATTAGTTTTAAACATGTGTCAATAAACATGAAAATAGAGTACAAGTTGGGCGCATAAAGAAAAAGGTTAGCAAACATTTTATAGATAATTTGGTTTATCCAATTTTAATGCAATGCCTTTGTATCTTAAAAAAAATAATATATTTTCCGTAATATAAATAAAAATAAAAATAAATGAATAAACAAAAAAATCTTTTGTAAACTGGTTGTTAGATGAACTTTAATTTTAAGTTTTTAATTTAATATTATATAAAAATTTATGTAAAAATATAGTTTAAAAATTTTTAATAATTCATTTATCTGATCACAAACTTAGTTACAAGGGGCAAACACATTTTAATGCTTTATAACTTTTAGATTTATTTAAATGTAATGTATTAATATATTAAATAAAAAAAAAATACATAAATATATATTAGTAGTAGGCATAATTCATATCTATTTCGTAAGACATTATTTTTATTCGTCGGGTCATTATGCCATTAGTGAATAACTTTTGTTCCCTTTATTGTAGAGATGTATTTATAAATCATTAAATAGTAATACAATGAGATAATAATATTAACGATACGAGTAATATGGCATATACTGCAGTTACAGTGAATGCATAAACAATGTATTGGAAAATTCAACGACAATAAAGTGCATCAAGAATTCCGGATGGATGGCTTAATAAAGCTTAAACACTATTATTTGTCTTGGCATCTTCGACCCTCCACAGAGTATTATCGGTCGGTATGTGCGTGTGTGTACACGTATACATACATTATATATACACGCACACTCACCAGTGACCCTGCAGTAGGTGTTAAATTGAAATTAGTAATAATAGGAGAAGGTGGACGGGGGAGGGTGTCTTATATTGGTCGAGGGTGACAAAGCGTAAATATCTCTCCGGGTGCGTCGTCGTATTAATAATAATAATTTGGAACGGACGTCGCCGCAGCAGGACACGAGACTTGGAGACAATGGGAGAAACAGCAGACTACCACTACTATATACAGAGGGAGCTTTTGTCAAAAAGGGACAAAGTAGGTATTCTTCCCTTTAACCTTCCACTCGCGCTCTAACTCACTCTCCTGTATACGCTCATTCGCACTCTTTCTATTGCCACTATATTCTCTCTCTCTCTCTCTCCCTCTCTTTCTCTCTCCCCCCTCCTCTTTCTCTAACTCTTCGAACTTTATATAAAAGCTTTCGACAAAATTTATAATAATATATTTGCTGCGAAATTAATTCTCTCCGCGGCGGTGGAAAACAAGGACAATAATAAGACTCAGTACGTGGGAGGCAGAGAGACAAGGGCAAATGTCTCCTTTTAAACGGGTGTATATAAATTAATTGAAAATTCTTCCCTGCCACGATGATTCTGATCTCTATTGAGACATTTAAATAACAATAGCTCTGCCCCGGTTGTCGAGTCCTCGAATAACTTTACTGCTGCACCCTCACCGTCACCAATATAAAATACGAATTCTATTCCCTCTTATATAAAACGTTTTGCTCTCTTTCCTTCCCCCGTTCTCCTGCCTCACTTACACACTGTCTCTTTCTCCTATTCTTACCCTTTTGCTATCGCTTCTTCCCATAATACCTACACATCAAATATCAACTCTTTTTTCGAGTGTAGTTTCTTTTACTCGTCACCAAGTGACTATGTACATCATGTATATATACCTATAATTAATTCATAAATCATCCTATTCTATATTTAATTAATGTTATTTTTACTGTTATTATTTATTATTAACTTCTCAAGTCAAAAAGATAATTTTAAATGTGTCTAAAAACATTCGGTTCAATTTTCATCTAAAAAGCATTCTAAATTTTCTACAAAGTATATGTTCAATTCATGTTTATTATATGTATCTAAGTGTACTATATTATATAATTGCTATACAATTAAGCACGTTTTAAAATAGTTTAATTGGAAGATGTAAATAATTGTTATTAATATAAAATATTAAATTTTTTTTTTTAATTTTCAATTTTACATTTGAAATTTGATTAATTCGAATCAGTATTAATTATTAAACTTTGCAATTTTAAACTGGTTTATATTTATTGTTTATAATACATACACATTACAGTTTTTAAAAACTAAAAATTTGAATATTTTATTTAATTTTTCATTCGTTTAAATGAAATAATAGTAAAACGTGTTTATATCAAGGCGGAATTGTGATAATATGGTATAGTATCAGGTTATACCTGAATACTGAATACTGATACCGGTAGAATAATCTTTGCATCAATATTAATATTAGTTCTGAATTATATATATCATACATTTATACTAATAATAAGTAAAATAAGCAATAATATATAACTAATTAAGAAATAGTACTTAGACGTATTATCATATGTATTCGATCAAAAAATGTGTTATTCAATAATGTTTCGTGAATATGATGTAATATTTGATATAATATAAAGAAGGTACCTATGTATCTCTTCAAAATTTAGCACCTAAGCCGATAATATTATTGACTTACTTGCTTCTATGCATTTAAAATTATGATTTCGAATATCTCGTACACAATTCCGTGTATTTTTTTTTTTTAATTGGTCAAATATCTTTTATGTTTATATTGCTTATTGGTTTAAAATTTTAAATGATGTATAAATAAATATTTATAATATTTAAATAAATTTTTTTTATTCCTCATAAATTTGGTTTGGCTTCCACGATAAAATGTCGTTCTATTTAAAGCAAGGATATAAAATATTAATATGTCATTTTATCGGTCTGTTCTGGAAAGAACGAGTTATAAGTGTAATAGAATGAATTTCTAGAAAATGTGTAAATTTGCATATATATTTGTATGGAGTATATGTTTCAAACGTGAACGTATTTTTTTTTTTTTTTATTATTACTGTGACGGGTTATAAAAAGCAGAGGGTCGGATATTTAAAGGGTTCGCCAGACAGTATCATTGCAGTGGTAATGGTCTGCAGGCAATAAAAAACACTCTTGGCGATATTGAATCAAATACCGTGGTGAATATTTCTCGGCAAGTCGTGTTTCGAGTTCGGTAAAAGTTTTACAGCAATTATTTCTTGGCAAAATATCAATTTTTCAACTGAAAATTCAGTTGAAAATGTTTCCAAACAACAACTTTGCCTATAAAATAACTTTATTGAAAAGTATTACCATTTATATTTGTATTATTTATACACAAAGTTTTAATACTAAGTATTTAGTATACCAATAGTTATATAACGCAAAAAAATATTCTCAACAAAATGATACTATATACGTTTTCACAGTATTTTATGAAAGTTTTATTAAATAAATAAGCAGTAAGAAACAAAAAGTTATTTAAAAAAGTAAAAGTAGTCTGGACACATTATTTCCAGATACTTTTATATTTAGTCAAAAGTTGGATAATTTTTCAAAATGATTATAAATTATTGAGCTGTTTATAGCGATAATATAAATTATATACCTTATAAAATAATATGTTATATTAATATATTATTATAATAGCCTCATAGTTAAAATTAAACGATTATTAATTTATTGATTTGTTTAAAAGCAAATATAAGATACAATTAAACGCCTGTAATACTATAAAATATTAAGGATTTATAAAAGTTTTTATTTTACATTTTATTCCTTAATATTGTATGAGATTTAATCTGTAGCGGATAACGTGTGTAGACGTTATACGTACTATATAATATACGAATTTGATATTTAACGGTTTTTATTTTTTCGATATCATGAACATTAAAATACGTATTCATTAACCTACGTATACTAGCTAGGTCAGACCCTCAGCGGAAGTTTATGGGTGTATAATGATATTGTATCAAGTTTGTGTGTTCTCTGTATAAATGATAGTGTCTATGAATGGGTATGTTTGCTACAGAAACGCCTAATTTTCACACCCTCTAAAACACGTCGTCATTATCCGGTTTGCCTGGTGGTTTTTGGTTACATTTCGAGCACGCTCTCGAGTCTCGACATCCTCCGCAGAGGGTACTTAACTCACGCGTACATTTGAACGATCGAAAAATTACGTATTCATAAATGAAATGGTATATATATATATATATATATATAATATCACATCGAATAATACCACATGTAATACATACTATGTCATATAGTAGATATTATTGTTATGGTTGCAGCTGTACCTACCTAAATGTGTTAAAAAAAATTTACATTATATTATTATGTATATCATAATATATAGACATAAACTATAATAACATACTAAACGATGATATTATTCGTAAATAATATTTAATTTTCAATACCCAACATGTTTATAAATAATATTTTCAGATAAACATTTGCAACTTGATAGATCGGGAATATAGTAGTAGATATTGTTTTTTTTTTATTTTATAGTATATTTAATTGTAATTTTAAGTTTTTTTTATAAATTTAAAAATATACATGTTTTACATTTTTACATAGTCTTTTATATTTTATGTCGACGGTTTCAAATGCTTGGTTGTTTCTAATAAATATAGCTAGCTTATTAGTTATTTTTTAGATGCCATTTGAGGCTCGATCAAATATATAATAATATAGTACATACCTAGATATCATGATTATTAACCTGCTAGTTGTTTTCATTTTCAAATTACTGAAGACTAGTTAAAACCTAGATATTACAGTACCTATATCAGGAATGGCAAATCCATGGCACGTGTGCCTGAGGCAGCACGCGAAAAAAATTTGAGAGCACTTGAAAAATTAAAATGTTTATATTTTATTTTATTTTTAATGATAAACAACAACAATATATATATATAATATTTTCATAAAATAATGGCACTCTAAAAAAAATAAATAAAACGATTAATTTTTGGCACGTAGCGTCAAAAATATTTGACAACCCTGACCTATATGTATCTCACATACACTGAACGTTTTAATTTAATTTTTTTTTTTTGTTTTGTCTCTATTCATTATCGTCATATTGTCATATGGTCTTACAGTCATCATTTGAAATTATTTTTAAAATATATCACTAAATAAATTTATGACATTTACTTAGTAACAACACTATAATAGTGTAAAAATTAACAAGTTTAATTGCAAACGAAAAAAAATAATTAATTGTACACGAACATCGTATAATTGAACATTTTCACCGAGTACGTAAAAAATATGCCGAATAGAACGATAATTTGACAAAAATTACGTACGATTGTAAAGGAAAAAAAAATTTGTACGCCCATCCCTCTATTCTATATAATTCGTTTACAATTAATCGGCGCGGGCCCGCGGGCCCGGCGCTGTTTTAGGGGAGGGTCGCTATGGCTTTCGCCGGACGTCGTCGTCGTGCAATAAATATAAACGCGTCGTACAATATAATATCATCATCATAAAGTAACAACGTTATACTATGTGCGGGGTGGAAAAATTCAAACATAAATTATAACAAACGGTGATAATAATAATGACACTATTAATGCGCAGGACGCGTCTGCGCGTGATCACTGTCCTCTGCAATAGATTTACCGATCTCGGATTAAAAAAGTGTTCACACACACACACACACACACACATACACACACGCATACATATGACGTACGCCTCGCGCGTTTTCCGTCATCCCGACACGAGGGGACGATGAAGGCGACGACGCTAATACCGGCGGGCTTTTTAGGAATTCTGCGCGAACGCCTCCGGACGCGTATTACAATATACAGTATTTATTATGTATATATAGTAATAATAATATTACATAGGTACTATTTTTATTCTATTATTTATATCACTATTACATTATATTATCGTTATACGGCGATGACGGTGTCCGGCCGTATTATATTATATATGATATTTTTATTAATAACGTAGCTATTGTTGTGTATGCTATATATATATATATATATATATATATATATATATATATATACAGAGTGTAACAGAAAGAACTGACTAATGAAATAACTTTTGTGTTAATCAATGTTTTTTTTTTTTTTAATGTATAGACACTTGCGTTATATTTTAAATAGACAATTTATTATTATTATTTTTTAAAACTGAAAATATTAAATTTGATTTAAGTTTTTTTGGAAAAATTCAAAATATCTAATTTTTAAATCTATATTTATGAAACATGTTGATGGTAAAAATATTTTTCTGAGTTAAGTGGTTCATTTTATACGCAATTTTTTTAAATATCAATATATTTTGGAGTAAATTATTTTGAAACGTAATAACTTTTTTCAAAATATTATTTGTGGACAATTTTTAGACATGTGTAAATCTTAAATTAATTATTTTACGTAAAATTTTCATAATTTTTTTCATACGTCTAGTTTTTATCATTTTTCTATTTTTATTCGTCAGTTGTTTCTGTTACACTCTGTATACATAATTTATGTACTCCACACACCGTCGCAATACACTGTATATATATAGCTATTATACCGCGTGCTAATATGTTACGGGGTGGTCAATTTTTTTTCGTCCTATCCACAATATCATAGCTTTTGTATTCCCGACTGCGCGAGATTATTTGCACGCGACCGCCGCGATGCGTGCCGCCGCGAGCGGGACGCGTAATCCCTTCGCATTCATTATATATTAATATACGTATATGATTATGCTTGAGTATTATTATTATGTAATAATAATATAATATATTATATTGTGCACGTCGCGCCGGCCCCGGAAACAATTAATATTATTTAAACGACGCTGACATCGCGTTTGTGTATCGTCACGATATATAATAATATACTCGCTGGTCACGGACCAATAACGATACAAATCAACACGTCATATTTTAATGATAATAGCAACGAATATAATTGATTAATATAATAATAACATTATACCTACTAGTCGTGTGTATGGAGGCATTTTGTTGTATTCCGGACACCGGCACACTTCTCGAAATCACGACAATCATCAGACGCGGTTAAAAGTATCAATAATGATTTCACGCATCATTTTATAGTACATAAACATAATAATATTATATTATAGATCGGGGGTGGCCAACATGAATATGTTCGCGAGGAACACGGATAAATACAATGATATCAACAGTCAAAATGTTTATAAGTACATTTTATAATTAAAAAAAAAAAAAATTGAATTAATAATCATAATAAGTAAATTTTGGTTTTTGTTAATAAGACCGGAACCGCAAATTGTCCACTCCTGTTATAAGACTATTTAGTAATAATAATATAAATGATTACTTTAATTGTATAACCACCATATCAAATTTCACATTTCATTTGAGCATTGGTTTTATAATAATATTTTTTGTATATAATATTATAAAAACAAATAAACAACTTAAGCAAGAAATATTATATGGCGAAACAAAATATTATGTATTATCTGGATAATATTATAGATATCTAAACGCCCTGTTCTCGTGGAGTTACTAAACGGTTTAGATATTATTTTTATGAATATTAATTTCGATTGTGAATAATTCACAGATGTAATAACATGTTTAAATATATGGAATTGAATAATATTAAAATAAAATAGGTGTATTTTTTGTAAGTACACAAATTGTTCCGAAAGACTAAAAAAATTAACCCCTCGATTGTATATATTCCAAATAATGTATTTAGCATTTTTATCAAATTACATCACAAAAATATCCCCAAAAATTCTCATAGTGATCTTTAAATAACTATTACACATTTTTTAAATGTTATTTGCTAATGTTCAATCGGTACAAATTATAACATATTAAATATATTAACAATAATCAACTTACTAAAAGTAGTTTACATAACTTCAGTAATATGATGAAAACATCTCGGTCTTAGTTGCTTATAAATCATAATATATACTAAACACAATTAATTTATAAGTGTTACATTTTTTAAATTTAAATTTTAAAAAATGTATCTTTAGTTTTTATTACGAAAATAGTAATTTTACAAATAACAAATATCTAAAAAAGACAATGTATATTGTGCCTATTATTGTATAATACATTATATTATAGTTGTACAATTTCATTGTTGTGCGTACTTATTATAGATAGATAGAAAAAGATATAAAGTATAATAATTAATAATAATATGAATTTATGTATATTATTAAGTTTATCTTTATAAAAGAGTATAAAGCTTTCTACCATTCAATCAAATAATGATTAGATTATTTATAAATTACATAAGATATTTGGGCAGATGTTTATCAAGATTTTAAACGGAAGTACCAGATTAAGCCGACTATGAAATCACAAAATGTCATAAAAGACCAGTTTTAATCGAATGTAGGGGGAAATTATAGTTTCGAAAGAACTACTCTCTGCGGGACGTTCACTCTTATACCAAGTACCCTATTTTTTGTACTATATATCGACTAAACGTTATTTTCCCTCCATTGACATACATTTTTTTTCTGTTAGAATATAATTTCTGATGGCTTAAAATAGGGGGAGTTAAAAGTTCCACGCTGGGCACAACAAAATGGCGGGTATTACACTCTTTTGTCTTGTAGGTCTGGTTGAAACAATAGATTTGTTTTTTAGCATTGTAAATATATATTCAATTTTAGTGAGAATAAAAAAAAAATACCCGTTAAAAACACACCCTCCAAATTTGTACGGAAACAATTGGAAAGTTATGTTGATCAGAAACTCGCTAAACACTTTAACTCAAACGTCGTTTAAAAGTTTTGAAATTTAACCGGAAAAGTTAACAAAACACTTCCAATTATAATTAAAACTTTAAATCATATACTCGAATTGTATTGTAGAAACAATGGATATTCGAATTTTCCGACTCATCCATAGATTGCAAAATATAATATAACTCATCAACAATTCTATAAATATTACATAATTTATAAGCACACATGTAAGTTTTACGATTATACTAATTGAATATACATTTAATATCATTATTTATAATTTATAAGATATAAATACCTATATAATGCTATACTGTTAATTATATCAATTCCACACTATATTCCAGCTATATTGACAAAAGATCGTTGAAACTTTTGTTTAGTATATGTAATAAATGATCAATAACAAATAGAATACTTTTTTGAAATGTCGTTAAGTAGTGAAAATCATTTAAAATTGTAGGTATATAACGTTGTATTGAGCAAATAAATACATAGTACAATAAAACACCTGTAGTATTCGATGGACAATATATCCATATATGTATGTCTTGGATGTATTAATTATTTAGGACAACTGTACTATAAGTAAAATAAAATCAATTGTCGTTTAGAAAAAAAGGACGTGCAATCAAGTTTTGAAAAAAAATCTAACATAATTTTGTAATGGGTTAGCAGCATTATTGAGGGTCTCTTATTTTGCGGAAGTATGATGAACTGTTTTTGATTTACATAAGTGGTAAACACGAATAATTGGACAATAGAAAAAAAGAACAATAATATTATTGCCTCAAGTTAATCCGGCACGCGCAGTGTTGATGACGAACTATACTTTTCCCCGTTTCGAGTATCCCATACTATCTGTGAGTTTGCAGGCATATGTATCTTTAAAAAAAATTTTTTTGGTCATTTCCTGCAATACAGTATAATACAATCGTCCAAGTCAATAATTTAAAATAACGCAGCACAACTAATTTAAATAAATTGTACTAGGATTCAAACGAATACGCATGCATGTAAGCTGCAGCCTGCAGTATTCGTTTAAAGTCCTATGAATCATTCATAGCGTTATAGTTAGTTTATTTGCAAATTTATTATCACTTGATACTTTATATTATAATACACTACTTCAAAAATATTATTTTGGTAAATTTATTTTTAAATGTAACATAT